>BGZK01003601.1:0-22283 GCA_005406025.1 Eumeta japonica
TTTCCATGAATGTGGCTAGAAATAACCCATCTCGAGTCTTTCACGATCAACGTCTGTGGGATCCAGATCCACTCATTAGCCACCAGTCGAAGCTCAGAGTCTATGTGGCCCACCTTGGCTCTAAGAATACAGTTCGAATACCTCTTCATTTAGACTCGCCGCTGTCGACGAAACGTTGTTCCTCTTGTGAGGGTAACGAATGCCGATCGTAGTCGCATGCATCAACTCACGATTTATATTAAACTATAATTTAAACTAAAAACTATCAGCGATTATCTTTATTAGATCAACTTCCAAACGAATAAAAAACCAACCAAAATACGAGTAAACATATTCAGAGAATGTAATGTAACGAAATTCGTAATCAAACATTGATATCACATTATCTTTTACGAAGTAAAAATGTTAAAGAGCTGTGCAAAGTGTATATTCTATTAGCGGTGTTAAGAAAATATACAATCTACGTTATTCGATTCAGGAAACTAACGTATTTAATTTAATAAGGAATCAATACCTTGTTATAATATATGGCGGTGCAAAACATTAGGAAATGAAACATAATTTAGCGAACACACTCTTTCAGCCACTGTGAAAATCTGCACATTTTCCGTGATCATTAACTCGAAGTCGAACCATAGTTCAGAAATAAGTTAAATGTTCGCTTGAGAAATCTATACGTTCAACGATGAGCACTAATTTTTGTGTGTTGATCGAACTATTTTATCAATACTGGGAAAATTAATTTATAAGCTAAATAATTTTGTTTGGTCAGATTTTACCCTCGGTGCTCAGGTATATCTTCGACAATTATTGTATTTCACATCAAAGAACTTGTAGATTGAGTTGAGAGTTAAGAGATTATAAAAATTTTAGATTCCTTGGTGTCTTTCAAACTACATAAAATTTGTAAATAAAATATTTTTGTGAGGGTGCAAATTTACCATAAATTCGTAAAAAAAATTGTTCGAAAAATCGATATTGTAGTTTAGCAATATTAAGGTTCAGAACAACAATTTTTAAGATTTCTACAATATAATAATAATATTAGTAACATAAACTTACGCCTATTATCCCAGAAGGGTATATTGATATCCATCAATCTTTTCATGCCAGCTTAAGATTTTTATTTATATAAATTCTAAGAATAGTTTCTGTGAGAAAGACCTATTCCAAAGAGTTCCATTTTTTCCCTTAAAGAATGAAATCTTAGAAAGCGTGCTGAAATCGGTGCATTAGTGCGAGAGCTACTATACCACAGATAAGTTCTTTGAATTTATGACACCCTTTGACCTGTTAAAAACAGTTTTTTGTTTGTTCCTTAGTTTGCAACCAGTTCGCGCGCGGCGTGTTCGCCATGCTGGGCGCCGTGACGCCGGATTCCTTCGACACGCTGCACTCCTACACCAACACCTTTCCGATGCCTTTCGTCACGCCGTGGTTCCCTGAAAAGGTACATAGACAAGTTTAGATATGTTAGTTCTAACACAATGACCAGCATCAGAGTCGCCCAACGCACTGCACTTCTCCGCCAATGCTCTCAAAATGTCTTTTTAAACCGAGTTTTTTTAAGAAGATAAAGCGTTTAACTATATTGAACCTAAAGACATTATCGTATTTAAATATCGCTACTAGTCCGTGCTCCGTTTGCATGCATTACTTGAAATGGTGGTCATTACTATATTCAACATGTTTGACTATTATATTTCAAAATACCTTACGCTGCTCAACGACTCTGTTAGAGTTAAACGCATTGGGTATGTAATATCATGTACTGAAAATTTTTAAATATATTACTTTGTGGCAAATGAATGCATTGAAAGTATCAAAATGTTTCATAAGTTCATATGCATTTTAATCTCTTGTATATTAAATTCCAAACACACACGTACTAGGAATTTTGGTACTTATGTCCTTTTGTCCATATCTATTTCCTTGCGTACAAGTAAAGTCAAACAAACAAAAATCATAATTTCATTCACTTCTAGAAATATCGCATTTATTATTTCAGAAAATTTTCGACAAGTTGCAAAACAATCAAAACTAAGTTTGCAACAGAAACTGTCAGAGATTCATTCCAATACTACAGTGAGTCGTTTCAGCGAAAGTTCAAAGGGATGAAGCGTGAGCGAAGTGTCCCTGTAGGATTCGTTTCCCGAATGCCGTCGATTTCGTCTCGTTAATAATGCATCCGCATCATCCCACCATCGATTTATGCCAGCGTGGGTTATGATTGTCCAGGTGATTCCACCGTCGTCCGGCCTGATCGACCACGCCCTGAGCCTGCGGCCCGACTACCACAGGGCCGTCATCGACACCATAACATTCTACGGATGGAAGAACGTCATATACGTTTACGACTCGCACGATGGTGAGTTTGTAGTTGTGTCGCCGTTGCACCGGTCTCCACGTGTTTATCGATTTAATACAGCATTGACTCGAAACGCAAGCAACATTTTCTATGTGCTTATGCCGTGAGAGGTTTTATGTTTGATATTTCTTTTAAATGAATTCATCATATTTTCGTGTAAATAATTAAACCTCAACTTTAGAATCATTCCAGTTTCGAAACTATAATTTTTAAGATCATTCTCTGTATCATTTTTTCTAGGACGTATCAGCCGAAAACAGTTGAATCCGATTCAGAAAGAGACAATAAATGGATAAATCTTCTACTTTACTAATTGAAATACAAAATCAAAAGCGATTAAAATCATTTCAGTGAAAATATCTATTCGATAAGTATTTAGGTGCTGCTATAAATATTTAATAATATTACTTCGGTCGGTATATAATTCGAATGTTCGTTCTCATTTTCTATAATATTTAATAGCAGATTTTGAAGATTTGGGAAGTTATTAAGTTTTATCTTCATAATCTTAGTTGTCGCCCTACAAAGATTCTAACATTTTATCTGGTATTAATTTGGATGAGCTGAAGATCTCTGATAAAGCTGAATTGATTACATGGAGATTTTTCCATGGGAAATTAACATTTTTTAGTTCACGTACTAAGTCAAACGCAAAATCATTCTTTATTTAGATTAACACATAATCTTGTTGAAACACATCCGAATCCTATCGATTATAAAGTGGATATTCTACCTAAGCGCAACAAAAGCTATGACATTTTAAAGTGCATACGCACCGACAGCGATGGCCATTCGCTTTTATCCACCGACGAAATTCGCATTATAAATATAAGACGGAAAAGGTACAAATGATTAGGCGCACTACGTCTCCGGGAGGCGCCCACATTACTATTCTGTATACGTAAAGGGGAACCGCAGATTTTAATTCGTGACCGCGCGTCTTTGCGCTCGCTCGTCTCTACGCGACGGAGGCTGCACTAATGACCTGTTCTCATTCTGTATTCAACACTGCTGTATATATATATGTGTGTATCGAACGCATTCTAACGAGTTGGGGACAACATTCGTCCAACTTTGGTTACGTACGCCTTATACGGTGCTGCGGTATTAGTTCACGTCCGTTCGCACCGAAACTTATCTCGGCTGCCGCCCCACGGAGGCAGAAGGAAGAGCACTCCGCCGGAGGAAAGTTCATTGCATATAAAACACGGAGTCGAAATACGTTTATGGACCTGGTGGAGTCGATAATGCGTTTTGAGAATTCCGTTGCCTACCTCCCGCCGCCCGCCCGCTGTGACTGATGGGCGAATAATGAAAAGGTACGTTGCCGAATTCGCTGAAATCGTTTATCTACGCCAACGGCGGCGGATCGGTGGTTAAACGCGTCGCCTACGAACCGGGGAGCGCAGGGTTCGATAATGACCACGAGCGAATCGACAGACGAGTTTTCAACTTGATTTGTATCGAATCACTCGTACTTCGCCTCGAGGGGCGGGTTCAGTTTGCCGACGGTCGGTCCCTGATGTCGTGTTCGCCTTCGCGACGGCGGTTGACCGGCAGTCCCGACTTGTACCAGATCAGCTTGATGAGTAAGTATCTAAGCCAATGAAACTGAAAAAAGATTGTCGAAGATCTTGAGTTCGTTATATATTAATTGTCGTTCATAGCCGAAAAGCGTTAATTAGAAACGTTAATGATTTTAATAAATGTCGTTGCAGGCTCGCCGATATCAACGGTGATAATAACGGTGACAATTATATGCGATTTAGATCCAAGTAGTAATAATGAGCCCCACTCCGATTCTGTTGCCGATTTCAATCTTGATTCAAGTCTATGTACATTTGAAATCATGAATTATTAAAGAACATCACTAATGGACAAACACAAACTTCTGTCGACGTGATACTTGCGTTAGGCGTGTCAGTGCAAATAATCATAATAATTGCATTTTAAAATTGGACACTGTGTCTTATATTTTTCATTAAACATTTTTTATAAAAAAATGAAATATGAAAATGAACTATTTTTATCCAGCATTAGGTGATAATATTTTCTATCTTTAGAGGATCTGAGAGTTTATTTAAAATATTAATATTGTGTGTCTTTTGACTAATCGGTTATAAAACCGACCGATTTTCATTGGGTTTTATTTATTTTTGTTTTAGGGTTCAAAAGACAAAACAGAAAACTGAAATTTCACTTTGCTACACCAATATATTAAGTAGTACTTTTTTATGAATTTCAAGTACATGACTTTAGCACGAATCGTTCAGATTCAGGATAGACATTACAATTAAGAGTGAAAATAAAAAAAAAACTCTCAGGGAACGGACGCGATTGCAGACAAAGGGCAAAATAAATTCTCAATCGCAATATTTAAGATTGTCAACCTAATGTATACGTGCAATCAACAAGCATCAATTAAACGTATTGTACAAAACGATTATTGATACGTAATCAATACTAGAATGATGTAGAACATGTGGAATCGATTCGCGTCTTTTTATAGCAAGACACACGAGAAAACTAACTTCGCGCCGCCGCCACTTCAACAATGCTGTCGGCGGAAAGATAAAAATGAGAAAGGAATAAAATCGTAGTGCGGCCGACGCAGAGGGGCGCTGGGGGAGGCGCGGGCGCCGGATATGACACAGATTTTAAGTCGAAGCGGGTGGGGAGCCACCATAAGCATAACATTAAAGAAAGCGCCGCGGTAAAATACGCCGGGTGAAATAAAGGAAGGGCCCGCGCCAAAGAAGCGGCTTTTTGTGTACGAGCCGCGTAAAGGAAATAATGTAGGAGATACCTAGGAACGGATGCGTACAAGCTGGAATTTCCTCGCCTCGTATCGTATTGTCGGCGATTTCAGGTTTCGTGTACTTTTATTCTCTTCGTGGAGTTAACTGAAATACCTCAAACCGTATGTTATTAGATTTGTAAGCCAATGTAATATTAATAAAGGAATTGCCTTCTCAATTGTTAACATAATTGTTTCAGAGCTACGCATGTTAAATATAGACATCCTTTGAATTAATCATGTTTAACTGTGCGATTATTACAATTTTGTAGCTTCACCGCCTTCCTAACGATTCTGAAGAAATTTAACAATCGTGTCTCATGTGCTCATTCATTTTCTATTAAAATTATGATAAATTAATTCAAGATTAGCTCTATACGCATAAAATTGCGATATATTTATTTGTTTCTCACTCTCCTCTTGTATGGCGTCCTTAGACGTGTTCTTCCGCCCCGTTAGTCACGTCAATATCCCTTTTAAAACTCAACACGAAATATGATATCAAACTTATCAGATAATGTGTTCCTCCTTCTAATTTAAAAATCTGTATGAAATTGAAATGAGATGATTGAATAAAGAAATTTTATGGATTTTTGTAAACCTTCAAAAAATTTGATTTTTATCAAATATTTGCTTCAAAATGTCAGCAAAGTATTAAGTCGATATCCAAATGCATTAAAGAAATATCATTATTTGTTAATAAAACTAAAAAATGTTACATATACCTCAACTATTGTAGAAGTTTGTTTATAAATGCTTCCATATACAAGTGCTTATATGTCTAGCGTCGCAAAGGTTTAATAAATGTATAAATCTTATTAAAATTTTATGAATAAAGCCCATAATTGTTGTCACATAAAATTTATTAATATCTGCTTAAAGCATCCTATAGCTTAAATAAAAATATCCTATTGTTACATTTTTATGTATATCAAGTTGAACTTGCTCGTGATTAGGTTACTGAAGTTTATAATAAAAAGATAATAAGTTATTAGGGACCATCTTGTTATTATTGCATAGTTCCTGACATATTTATTTTTATTTGATTTATCATAATTATCATATTCGGCACTGTCATGTATGGATTCCTTTCATACATAATCTGAAAGGATAGAGAGAAAAATCTATACATTAAAACACTCGAGAAAAAATTTACTCTGGTGAATAATAGGAACATCGAAAAATTGTTCTGTTCATGTATTTGTTCATAAACCCCGAAAAAGACAGAATTTGAAGAAATTTGCTATGGAAATAGTTTATACCCCGCATATAAGATAGTTTTTTTTTCCATTTTGCTATGATTTTTTTTTTATATTATGTGTTTTTTGAACACAATCTATATTTATATCAAGACAAGTATTGGAATATATAGCAGGAACAAGTTCAAGATCACGGTTGACAGCGTAATCAGTCAATATAAGATATGTAAGATTTAATTCTATGTCTACGGTTGGCAGAATTTACAAAATGTATCATGTAGAGGATTCCGGTACTACATTGCTGTGACAAGTCTAGTGAGTTGTACAACTAACTTTTTTTTGTGATAAAAGAGGAATACAGTTATATTTATCAAACAAGAATTATTAAACAAGAATTAGTCGTTATCGTTCAGTGATAGGGCAGTAGTGGGAATACACAAAAGTAGGAAAAGACTGTACGACGTTTATGACAAAACAATATATAACAAAAGCGAGAGGTTTGCCGGGTATGTTAAAAAGCTACTCTAAACTTTTAAATGTGTCTGTATTGCCTCCAAACGAATTACATTAATATAAGAATAAAGAATAGCAGAATATTTATAAAAACAACTTAGTGCCATAAAAACTAAATTGGCAAAATTAAAGATCGCGATCTTGACTTTTAACTAAAATAAATAAGAAAATAAAAAAAAAAGAGATAAAGTTGCTGAAGCTTTTGAAACATTTTTTACTGGGATACTAATTTCGACCACCAAATCTCTCAATTCATCTTGCGCTCTTGCTGAATCCTTATTAAAGGAAAATATTCCACTTATTGACATTAATTTAGAATTAAAATATGCAAATTTAGAAGATATTATTAAGGCATTTAAGTCGTTAGATATGAAAAAGACTGCTGATCTTCATGGTCTGTCAGTTAAAATTGTAAACTATTATTGATTTCATTGCATTACACTTTGCGCTAGTCTTTAGTAAATGTTTGGCGTGTTTTATGATATGATGAAAGAAAACAAAGTTGTTCCTACAGTAAAGGCGGTAGTAAATTGAACCCGACTAAGTTTAGGTCGATATCTGTACTGCTGACATTAAGTAAAATTTTTGAAAAGTTGATCCTAAATCAACATCTAATACATTTTTGTAATAATTTAATAATCAAAAACTGTTCATTTCCCATACTGATGTTGAGCTTGTTGAAAAAAATTTGAAAGTCTGGGAAGATTCGCGGAGTGCGACAGGAGTGTTTTGGGATCTCTCCAACGTTTGACTGTGTAAATCAGATAACGCTAATCAGATAGCTACATCATTATGGAGTTACGGATTGTATACTGGACCATATGGTGTCATATTTGACTAATGGGGTTCGTAGTCGATGTCAATGACATGAGTTAGTCTGGATTCGTGGGCCGAATGGGGATGCCAGAGGGATTGATCCTCGGTCCATTTCTGTTTTAGTTTATATTAATGATTTACCTAGCCTCGTTAAGATTATTCATGAGATAGTTTTATTTGCAGATGATTTAGTGTTCAATATTCTCCAATTTCCCAAATTGAAAATGATTTACTATATATATTAACGTGAAAGCATTATTCTTAAACATTTCAATATTAATTACATATAATCCTAGTTTCAAAAACGTCAATATCATAAACATAACACTTTATCATTAAATTAAATTTCCTTGGAAAGTCAATTACCGCGCGCGTACAGCGTAAATTAGCTAAGGAGACGCGACGTTCACACACGATTTCTGAGGCGCAACTGCCTTGATGAATTTTGTGAACGTGCTTGCATGTTCTCAACGTCACGGCGTGACACATGATCTTCAGCAAGGTTGCAAGATTGGAACATCGTAAATTTCAGAACACGTTTTAGATTATTTTTCTCAGAAACGGCTACTTCAATGTCAATGGTTTCATTGGCAAAATTGTTCTAAAAATAAAGGAGGTTACGAGTATTTGCGTATAGATGTATGATCGATTCCATTCGGTATAAAATACAAAAAATTTTCCCCGACCCTGTATTGTAAGCTAACTACAAATATGAATGAGAAACTATTAACAGTTCTTCAAAACTTTAAAGATTAAAGAAATTTTGTAGAATTGCTTAGTTTACGTTAAAGAAAATCAGAAACAATATTTTTTAATTATCAACTTTTACAAATGAACGGTTGAATTTTAGTGGTCTATTTAAAAGTTAATTTATTTATAAACAAGTATTTTACTTGTTTTAGTTTTGAATTACAAGTATTATGGGTGAGTATTTTTATGCTTTAAAATTAGTCCTTCAAGAATAACATTGATATAAAATTTAAATAATAGGTGAAAAATTAATACAATAGAAATTTTTCAGGTTTACTCAAAAAAATCTAAATTTTCTTTCGTTTTTATTTTCTTAATGTTTTTAGAACAGTCGTGACCGATAGACTTCAAAATATGATCAGATCTAAATCTTAATGGAACCTTTCGAACGCTTTGTTTTTGTCGCATTCGGTTCATTCGTTCTTTAGACATCGTACGACAAAAATTTTACACCACGCACGTATGCGCTCACACTCACAAACACGCACATACACACACACACATAAACGGACGTCTTTCTGGAATTAGTCGGGACGATTTTCTGGGACCTCAAAACGTGAAGATATAATAATAATTCGACTTTTAAAAACTTCAATTTTTTTTTTAAATATTCGCTTTCAAAGCGGGAAGTTAAATCAATTAAACTGTACGTGTAAGAGCCGTGAACAACGAGTTTTTCCGTTTAAACTATATATTGAAGAATTATAAGACTAAATTACTTACTAACTATAAAAACACGAGCGAATCACATCAACGTAAACTATCCTTAATAAAATAAAATTACGACTGGCGTTGGTGCCTGCAATAGGCTTTACTACTCGTAAAACCGCCTCGGAGACAAGGATCGTGGTATAATTATGATGGAATTATCACTAAGATTACGGAATACACCACGCCACGCACCTAATTATGTTTTTCAGTTAACGTAACATCTATGTTGCCGTACATGTGACGTATGTTAGATAGTAATGTGTTCGATGTAATTCAGGACAAAAGACGCACGAGTAGACTTACGCGTTTTCTGCTCTGTTCGCTTGTAACAAAACGATGTTAACGTTCGTTTGAAGACCTGTTTTTTTTATTTTTCGTTGTTTTCGCACAACAAAGACAATTCACCCTTTGAGCAGCAGACGTTACAGAGAGAAGCGAAAAGTCTACAAAAGCAATGGGCTGGCTGTGCACGGCATGGCGTACAACGCACATAGCAATCGCTGAACCTTTGTTCGCATAGTGCTTAAATTAATGAACACGACACTCTCCCTATTGTGAATTTCATCGATATCTCATGTCGATAAACGGGTTTTCGAGTGCGCCTTTTGCGTGTTTCTTGATTTTTCAAATCCATTGACTTGCTTTAAGTAATTACAATTTAAATATGTTGTACGAAACCATGGAAATTAAATTTATTTTGTGTTCGATTTCTATGTACATCTAAATCTAGTTTGTGTTACGACAAATGATAAAAAATGGGAACTTAAAATGTTCTGTGTAAGTGAAACTGATCTTCTTAGTCTTTGTCTTTTGACGTGTTTCAATTCAGTAGACAAATAACATATGTAACAGGTGTTCCGAGTAATAATTTCATTATTCATTGAAATTTGCCAATAAATATTTTCGTATCATTCCTCATTCTGAGATGTGGTGTTACGTTCAACATTCAAAATTATCATTTATAGGCTTTGGATAGCTTAGTAAGAGAAGAACCACAAATATAACAAAAATATGCCGTATCTTTATTAATTTTTAAAATAGCCTAGATATAATAATTAATTATCGTAACTAGAACATTTTTTTCAGTCATGTTAATCCATTTTATACATTTAATTAATCGTTGCACATTTAAAAATATAAATTACTTATTCACGTGTATGACTCCATTTAATTATTCATATAAATAATAATTCTGATAAATGAGTTGTATTAATTGCAAAAACATAAGTTTTAAATAAACACTATATTATTTCAAATATCTCGATTGTCGCGTTTTTAAGAGAAATTAATATTTTCAGAGTCTTACAAATTCGTAAATGTATTTAATTTTAATAGATTTCATAAAAATCTAACTATTGTATTTGTTTTCATGACGTAACTTTTGAAAAATTTAGCTGTTTTTCGACTTAACTCGACAAACTGAGTCAGAAAATGCATTTATATGTGTTTATACATATACGAGTATATATATATATATATATATATGTGTGTGTGTAACTCGGGTCTTGTCAGCACGATAGCGTCTACAATTCTTTAGAGATCTTAATGAAACTTAACATACATGTTCCATAGATTACTACAAAGATTGATTTCAAATTTGAGCCAACCGGTCAACTATTTCAGAAATTACAGCATTACAAAATTTTGAAATTTGCCGAAAATTATATATTTCATACGAATTACATATGAAAATAAAATGAAATCTATTTCCATTTCGGCTGCCGAATGGCCTTTTTCTTCTTGTATTTAGGTGACAAATGAACAACATTTTCCAAATTGAGTACTCTATCTATGTTGTACCCAATTTTATCTAAGCTTTATGATAGTGACATTAAAGTCCATTGTTGTCAATTTCTTGCTATACGAAGTAATTGCAAAACCTTGAACTTTTGCTAATACCAAGATACCAGAACCTGGTAGATAAAAATTAATGATATTTGACTTTATATTTGAAATGCAGCTCAACGCATTTGGAAGTTGTATATTGCTGAAAGAAAAATCAATTGTGAGTTCACACGCAGTAGAAGTGAAACTTAGTATTCTGTTTAAATTTTAAGAGAATGAGACAAATACACTATAGGGTGGTAAACAGAGAGAAAAAGGATTGCGATTGAAATGTTTTTATTATTTAAAGTGACATTTTAGTAAATATAGAAATTGTTCGATTCAATATAAAATAATGTTCTAAAGATTTCAACGTTTCTCTTTCTCTTTCTCTCTTTTTGTATATATTTCGAGTAGAATAAGAGTGGAGTCTAGTCTCCATGGTATGCAGTCCATGTAGGGGCCGTATACGACGGTACAGTAGTGGGAACACAGACCTCTACAAACCATCGCATAAAGAGGAGACGAAGGATAGGGAAACTATATAGAAATGCATTCTATCTCATTCTCTCACAGCCTAAGACTTATATATACATTTATAGTTATGTCTTTTTCGTTAAACCTTTTCGTTTCATAAAATTCAATTCATACCGTCTTAAAACAAGTATCACTTCTAAAATTATATAAATGTAAATTATTTTCAATATTTTATGATATTTTACCACCAATATCCAGTTACGATTTATAATTCTTACCAGGGTCGAAATAATATTAAAATTTTATATATTATGAATTTAAGTTTAGTTTTAACCTTTAAAATAATTCCTTTTATTACGTGTACTTAAGAGTACTGAAATCATTGAATTTCATATAAATTAAAATGATCTGTCTGCCTTTTAATTTATTAATGTACATAAATTTTATTCATGAATTCACGAGCGTGCAACAAACTTTGACCTTTTTCCTTTCGCGATTTTTGATTAATTTCTTTATGATTCTTTTGGTTCTAAAATATAGATTTAAATTAGGTACTATAAATAATCTTGATGAAGTATGAATTTCATGTTTTGACGGTTTTTCTTTTGTTTTTTTTTGTCATTTATAACCTTTACTTATGCTCTTGATTACTATTTAGTACTTAGTAGTAACTTAGTTTTCTTCTTAAAACAAAAACATTCTTAATTTTCCATACTAAAACTTGAGGTAGAGACAGACAAATGGCGATGAGCACTAAGCAAAATCGAATTCAACAAACAAGGGATCTTACAGTTGGTCAAAACGATGAAAAAATTGGTTGCCTGTAAAGTCGGTATACGGGCGAAAGTTTTACGTGACAACGACTTTGAATGGTAAAATCATTTTAATGTGAATATTCATTCGTATAGTAGGAAGAAGGATGAAATAATAGTAACAATTTAAAACATTTATTTATACAAAGAATTATATTTAAAACATTAATTTATACAAAGAATCTCGCACTGAATTTCATATTAACAAAATTTTATTTTACCTTTACACATACATACGTATTTATATACAAATATACATACAATAACTTGCAATACATTTACAAGCTATGCACTAATTCTCTAGTGCTGCGCGCGGCAGACCGATCATAGTTGAGTGGGAGAGAGACGCAAGGCATTCGGCGGGCCTCTCGTTCGGTGACTCATCGTAACGTTACCGAGCGTTACACTTTTTCATAAGTGACTCCCAGCCGCAACCTAATTTAAGACGTTGTCACGTCAAAAATAACGTAAATGCCATCGATAGTGGTGGGCATGAAAGGAAAGGTGAATACATAAAATTGAGAGGCGCTCGTCTACGTGCGCGGTCGTGTGGCGATGTCTGCGGGCGCTCTTTGTCCCATGTAGTTTATTTGTATTGGCACGAAATGGAAGTTCTTCAGATAATTCCAAAGTGAGATAAGGTAGGCGGGCCATTTCTTTATTGACAGACATACCTATTTGAAACTGTCTGTTTTCATCACATTAGAAATAATTTATGCGTATATGCGCGTGTGTATGTGTGTGCTCGTGTGTGGGCTCTTTCGCTCTCCCTCTCTATCTCTCTAAGTTCTAAATCACTGCGATTTAAACTTTGAATATTTTGTATAAAATTAAAGCTTCTGTTTTGGAACTTCTTCCACCGCGACCTAATGACTTCAGAATGATATATACGATTTTATGTGAAAAGTGAGGCATAATTAATATCCTACACTATCGTGTTTCAAGCCCGTGCTTAACTCTTAATGAACGATTTCCATGAAACCGAGACCAATATTTATGCATTTAAGACGACAGCCTGAACTGTATAAGACTCTGTTATGAAAACAATCTGAAAACTTGAAAAAAAGTTTAAAAGTAGACTATACCAAAGTAGAGTGTGTACGCGGACACGCATACTGTGGCTTATATATAATCTTACAAGTTTTCATACGTAAAATAAGAAAACACAGGTAAAAATGGTTAGAATATAAGAAATACAATTATGTTGCGAACTGATTTTAACCTATCATGAGCGATGCTACGAAAGCTTAAAATTAGCGTATGAAGTTACATAAGAAATTTATTGATGAACTTCAGGCTGTTACGAATTAGCTGAAACAGCCAGTGTTATGTGAAATTATAAATTACATTTTCATTATATTTTTATGATGCATCTAAAAAATTACCTTCAAAACTGTTGAAAATGATGGTCACTCGGGACGATTTTTGAAAGTATTGTTCTACACCAAAGCTTTGTAGTTATTAGCAATAAACTTCGTATCCTAAGTAATAACGAAAATTGAGACAACTCAAGAATTCACCGGTAATGAGTTGTAAATCTATGTGATATCGACATTCAAAAGATGAGCGTGCGCATGGCTCGTGTGGAGTATTTAAATGGCTAGCCGTCGAGGCGAATCCTAGAGATTGTCGGCTGACCGGCGAGATTCATTAGTTGAGTAAATTGGAAAACCTATTTTTTTTTGTAACTAATGTGGCGGCGAAAGTTTGACTATTTACTGTTTAGCTTAAAAGGCGAAATGAAAAATTTCTTGCAATTATCGGTCTCTTGTTTCAGTAACTAAAAAACAAGGTAATATTATAGAACATTTTTATTTTTCAATTTATTATCATAACCCTTCAAGTTAGCCAAATGTCACCGTTATATATATATGCATATATAACGGTGATATTATGAAAAAATTATAACTGATAAAAATAATTTATCATATTAATATTTGGTTCTGGCGTTAGATTTAATACAAAATCTGTTCACATTTTCACAAAATCAGTCAACAGTTTTTCAAATACAATAAGCCATTGTATGTGTATGGGATTCCAAAATCAAATGTTAGACACGTAAGGTCAATTCGATATTAACGACAGCATCGATACGTCTACAGCGAGATATATAGAAGGTTCGAGAATCGGGTTCTCGGTGTCCCTGGAATGAGCTTTTCGGCGCCACTCGCGCGGAAGCTCGCCCATGGAAAGCAATAAAGTATCGCTCGCCGCAACGACCCTGTAGGTACTTAGGTATATGGAAGTTTTCGTTTTATCCCAACTGCGATTGATTTTGCACCCTCCGAGACCGTGTGACTAAATTCGAGAAGAAGATTACCGATATGCTTCAGATATAACTTATTCGATGAATATTTTTCGTGTTTTGATAGATACGTCACGATATGCTGATATTGGCGATGCAAAAAATATAATATTTTCTACCTTTTACCGCCACCACTGCTATTAGCAATATTTTAATGAAATTATTTTATACTAATTATAGGTTAATAATGAAAAATCAAACGATAATATGAAACCTTATAATGATTGGTGTTTTGAGAGTGTTTGCTCAATATAAAAAGATAATATTAAAATCTATTGGGTATTAAGCCACTCGTAATAATACGGACAAGTTTTCAAAATTGTTCTATCTAATCAATCACTATTTTATTTTACATTGAATTACAAATGAACTTATATACATCAAAATATTACACCCACACTAAAACAAAAATAATATGAACTTTCGAGAGCAAAATGAAAACAACACGGAAATCATATCATTGAATGAGTAATTTTAAAAGAAAACATCAACGAGATTTTTGTGGATTTTCAAAAATAATTTATGGTTTTCGAAATGGAACACTATGAAAATTGAAGGGCTCGCGTCCTATTAGTAAATTAGACATTCTCCTCAGTTCTATTCAGTAACTCGGTTTCACTGTAAACCCACATCGACAAGCTTGTCCTTTCATATCCTCTTACAGCTTGTCCGTAACGCTTAATTGACGAGCTTTACTGAGCTCGACTCCTGCGTTCGAACGGCATAAACCGTCCTTGTCTCTGTCTCCAAACGTATCATTAATTGGGGCGGTATAACTTACATTCTTCATCTTCCTCGTTAAATACCTGAATATATCGGATGCATTTTTACGGAGCTTAGGGAAGCTTATGAGATTTCGGTGACTGCTATTATTTCATCTGCTTCGAATCACTCTACTGCTAAGGTATACCACTCCACGATATAGTCGTTTCGGACCGAGGGACTTGGACTTATCGGCGATTACGCAGGATCAGTGCGCCGATCAGGGAACCGCCGACGGCCACTGTCACGACGTGCTAAACCGATGTGAGCCATTGGCACCTTATCCGAGATACGTAGCGAGCAGTTTTATTTGAAAATTAAAATTTAAAAATTATTCGCCCGTGATTAGGAACGAAGTGGGCACCTTCCGGTTCGGCGGCGACGCTCTTGACCATAAAGCCACCGTATGTGTCCATTCACGATGAATGCTTTAGACTGTTTAGAGTAGAATCGAAATTTCATTCGAAAGAAATTTTCGAATGAAATTTAGCGTAGTTGGAGAGTTCAAACGTAAAATTTTCGAATGAAAGGCTTAGCCTTCCTTTGAGATTAGTAAGCATTTAATAAAACTGAAATTTGATCGATATGAATATAGTCACTGTTTGGCTGTATTTTCTTGCTTATAAAGATATTGCTTAATGTAATTTTACATTTTTTTGTCTTATGCATTTAAATTGAAACATACTTTATCGCTCAATATTTTAAACATCGTTTTGTATAATCGTACATTTTTCGCTTAATGTGAATCTAAATTAAAAAAAGGAATCTATTGCAAAGAATACATGAAAGACGCACGGATATAATACCTGAAAATCTGTTTTAGGTCAAATTGCGTGCCATAAAAATCGAGATGTTCGATCACGTACAGCCGCGTCTCGCGCACGGGCACAGAACGCCTCGACAATGGGCTACGAAGCGGGAAATAGCAGCATCGCTTCCTCTGGCGTGACGCGTCCCCGTCTATTTATCGCGCGCACTTTGAATTTCTCTCAATATGATAGCGACGACTCTCGCACTATTTTATTTCTTGTTGGAAAACGACGTAAAATTGAATGATGGTTGTACATATTAATGCGCGGCATAGTCTCGTTCACATGTACCATTTTTTATGGGAATTCAAGTACAGTCTCCGAAAATTACGAGCGTGCTGTCATTTGATTCGTATTATCACGTAAAAAGTTTAAGGAAAGGTCCGAAAAGGAGCTGAAAATAATTACAAAAGTTATAAACAATTAAGTGGAAAAAGTGGGTTTTGGTTTTTTTTATTTATCTCGGAAAATATTGAAAATTTCCGAAATTTGAAAAAATATCTAAAATGATCAACAAATTTGCTAGAAAGAAATACCAACTTCCGGAACTGTACCTATAATATTCATAATTTTTAAAGAGCCCTCAAAATAGAGCTAAAAACGGGTAGTCTGGCTTCCACGCGCGCTGCGTCATTCTGATACAACAAAACAAAAAAATATTTAAGCACATTAAATATAAATATTAAGGAAGAAGAAAATTCATTTGGTGTTGGGATACATAAATAAACAAAATTTTTATTCTGATTTTTATATCAATTATGCAGTTATTAATTAATAACTTTTTCTAAACTGAATGTTAACATTAAAATCTAATAATTATTAAACTAAAACACTAGAGTTTTTTTCACTTTGTGAAATTATTTTTAATAAACTTACAAATAGATCACCATTGCAAAAATTAAAAAAAAATGTTTTTAACTTTTTTTATTAACAAATGAAAATAATAAAATAAAACAATATATATTTTTTTAATATTGATTGTCGCGATGTCTAATGGTTAAAAACTACTTAAAATATACTTTATTAATTTTTATTACCATTGTTTAAAAATTGTTATAAATAAATTCATTGTTTATGAGTAAATCAAAAATCTTTTTTTATAATATATTTATTGATGCGAATTATGATTTTTAGAAGTAAAACAGATACTTTAAAAAAATTATAGAACTTTCAAAAAATAATTATAATTTTATTACCATTTACATTATATAAATTTTTAATTTTTTCATTTCATTACCCTCAAACTTTGTCAATTTTTTCATTGTGCTTATTACTTAATACGTAACATATAGCGAAAGGAACTTCGTTCCAACTAGGTGTCCCATGACACCTTTAATTTTTACTGTTTGGTATATTTCTAAAGACTTTGAGCTTAAAAATAGCAAAACTTTTCAGTAATAGCTTCTATTTTATCAAATTTTTGAACTCGAAAAGGATAACGATAAATCTTTGAGTTTTAGGACAACTATATTTTAGAACTTGAGGATCAGTGAAACACATCGTTAAATAGCATAGCGGGAAGTTGTAAGAATCGCATTTTTAGAAACATTTATATCTAAACGTAGTTTCAGGCGCAAGTTTGTCAAATTGGAATTGAAGCCAAATTTTTCCAAAACCATGAGATTTATGGCTTAACAAATAGCATTATTAACGCGTATCTTTCATTTTAAATCATAAAAACTTCGTATTTATTGTAAGGAAAACAGCCACTTTCACACAGGTTTTCCAAATTTTTACTCTAAATAAAGATAAATTGTATAATGCATATTTGTCACCTCTCTAATATACAGACACCGACTCATGATATTCACCCATTTCGAAACTTTTACGACGTAGGTAATCACGGAAAAGTACTTTGAGACCTATAAGAGAGTAAAGAAACGACTTAATTAGGTTTGAACTCATTTTAAACTATCAAAGATAATGTATCGGCAAATTATAAGTTACTTATATTCACAAATTCACCCACATAGGGTGTATGATGAAATCCTTCATCTTATATATCGACCTCACTTTTAGACTCGCTCCTGATTACGGTCTCATTCCAATCTTATACCAAGCCCGATCTGGTTGTAACATCGGTTCCGTTTTCTGTTCCACCTTAGTGTACGGCTATCAGTGCTTTAGGTATTTCATTACTTAAATTAGCAATTCTAATATATATATACAAATTTAAAATTTATACATCGGACCCTGGATAAAGGTCTAATGACTGTGACGTCAATTTGTATTTTGATTAGGTTTTGTTCTTCAATAGGTATCTACGTAGGTATCTTCCCTTGATAAACGTACATTTTACACAATAATATTATATCTTCAACATATCAAATTAATGTATTTAACCATATATTGTCGGAAATCAACTTTTTCTATGGGAAATTATTATATTTCCACAGCAAACTGGAAAGACGTCAAGCAAAGCTCGGTTGCTCAGGTATTGTTTTTAAGTTACGAGTCCAGCTTGAACGCGAACAAACTGACAAGACCACTTCTGTTTGGTATCGATTTCAACGTACAGCATCGCTTTGGCTTCGGAGTCCCTTGGGTCTTCGGTTGCTTAGTAGCGCAGTAAAATAATACGGTTCGCTAATGGAGTCGTGTTTAAAAATTCAATCGCTTGTTTTAATGTGAATTAAATTAATTACGTTTACATTTCGTTGCTTTTCTCATCTTACGATGTCCCAAAAGTCGCGTACATTGAAACTCTTGTTATTTAAGGAAGACTGTTCACGTCTGATCGCTGTTGTGCTGGAGTCGCTTTGTATGAATTGTCAAAGGCACGTTATTTTTTGTACCCTATAAGCTCATGCTAGTAGAGCCTAAAATAAAATTTAAATAGAAGTTTTCCTAAATGACATTCGATATTGAGTTGTCAGTTGAAATTTTAGCATCGGTAACCTTGACACAGATGATACTCGTATTATATGACGTTCTCGGAGTAAATATAGCATAGAGTGCTGAAAATAGCAAAACACTTCTTTCTACTTGAACTCGTTTTCCTTATGACGTCTGTAATGAGACAAAAGGTTGTAATATATTACAAAAGATAGTAATATATTTGACAAACGCCCGACAAAGGTTGAACGCTTTTTCCATGTTTGTAAAAATAATGATTTGCGTTAGCAAACTCTTATCGACAATTTTTGCACTTTGTTTAGTATATAAATTTATATAAAAGTTTATATAAAATATAAATTTATATAGTAGTATAAATTTATATAAAAGTTCATAACCTCTTAGAATATGTTTCTGTATCAATAAGCAACCAAGATTAACATAAATAAAGTTTATTTAAAATGAACTGTCTGTTTGTTTGTTCGGCAATTTCTGAAACGGCGGAATGCATTGTGTTCAAATAATATTGAACACAATGCATTCCGCCCTCAAATAAACCTAAGCAACAGAAGTGACGAAAAATTGTTTCTGCTTTCGAAATAATGATTATTAACCCTATAATGCACTCAGAATAACGGATATTTCTGAAAAGTTATTTATCACAAAAACTGTAAGGCTTTTGGTTGTCATAAAAATATTTTTATAAAAACTTTGGAATTTCATAAAATAAATCTATACTAAATCAATCATGACATCAGAGACATCAAATTCGCTTATTTAAGCAATTAATCTTAATAATACTCATTTTAAAACATGAGTATCATGTTTGAGATGTCTACAAAAGACTTGTAACGGCGACTGGGTTATAGACGCAAGGGATGAACTTCCAGATTGTTGCGATATTAAATTATCGATTGCATGATGAAGTAAAGATCAAATAAAAGATTTATTAAGAATGTGGCAACTTCGATATCACTGTTGAGATAATCTTTTGAAAACCTGATAAGTCATTTTATTTTCACATTATTTCATCAACAATAGTACCAATGGAATAATTTTGCAATAAGAACAATTCCAACTCTGTTTTTAACCATATGTCCTAATCTAAGTCTAAACTCTTTTCATAATTCCAAGCACTTATTTTCTTATTATTCGACCTGTCACTCGGTTGATCAACAGGCGTAATTCCGCTAATAAATGCAACAAGCAAAGCTTTTGCAATAACGTTTATTCAGGGATTCACATTGAAAAGTTTTATATTTCTTTGAATATCATTATGTTTATTTCTAAACAGAGACATTTTCTTACAAATGGAACAAAACTGTTTTGTTGTGAAATGTTCAACACTTATGATTAGTGAATAGGTTTTGCTTACAAAATAGGCTTGAAAAATACACTTAATCGTCAATATTTTTTCGATGTTTTTTACCTGACTTTATTATGTTGTATGTTAACTTATTTTCGCAACTTAAATACTTTTAAGCCTTTCGTTTGAGTTATGTTATTAAATTATTATAAATATAGTTGAAATTTTATTGTAGCTGTACATGGTTTGCGGCTTTTATTATTTATAATAAAATATATCGACGATGCGGTAATTCTTCTCGGTTAACTTCAATTTCGTTGTTCTATAAGGTTTCCGGTGAACACGAATTCGGTTCATTCACTACGATCGCGTTATAATTCGGTGGAGTTTCACGAGTATTATTTCGTAGAAACTGCTTTCGGCTGGCTTGAAACATCTGTGGTCGGCGGTGTGGGGAATGTAACGGTATTACCATTTGTTCGCGGAGGAGTAGGAGAATTCCAACAACAACCGCTTTCGTTCGATTAAACGTAAGAAAGAATCTCCTTTTTTTCTAACACTTAATCGGCCGATTGAATAGGGAACCGATTGTGTGGTTTCGTGAGAGGACTTCTACGAGTATCCGCACATTTTGGTGGCCGGAACGCATGTGGCAGTATCTGACCCGCCAAAGTTTTGGTAGCTGAATGCGGGTTCCTTAGAAACGTCTAAATATAATAGTAATTGGAATCGAGCTAGCTAGTGATACGATAATTCTTGTGAGTTAAGTTTGAATTTTAGGCTTTAAGCTATAAAGTATTAACGCTTAATGGAAAAATTTTGAGTTTTCCATGTTCTAAAGTAGGTGCAAATTTTGCAGCAGATTTGCAAAAACAATCATTTTTCAGATTTATAAAGTATCAACACCAACTAGTGTATATTAATACAACATAAAACAAATTTCCTTTTAGTCACTAGCTGCACGAACACTACCGCCAGCGGCCCTCATTATTACTGCACTGTGGTTATTTTACTAAAATATTTTTAAAATTTATAGATTTTTTTATTATTATTCCCTAAAAGAAAAATGTATGGTATGAAGCATTGAACTTAATTTGTTTTATTTATTATAACAAAACTAATACACATTTAGTTTGTGTATTTATTTACACACACAAAGACACGCGCGAGCGATGCACACAAGCAAACACACATTAAATTACACACATCGATTCACATACCACCCACACACATACAAACAACAAAAATAACAAACAATATACATATATGCATGTATGTATGTGTGTATTATATTAGTATGGTTTATATACAGTTTATAACAATAGTTGTGAAGTCAATTGTAAGCGTATTTAATATAATTAATTAACAATTTTCGCAAATTATGCAAAAATTCGACTAAATAAAATGAAGTAAAAGTGGAAAGATGATATAAAATTCATCCATATTTGCAGTCGGTGGCAAGTATATCACCTCAAGTCGACAGTAAGTAAGAAAAAAAAATGAATCTGATACCTTCAACTGTAAATATTTGTCTTACTAGATTGGATGATTTTTTGCATGTATATCTCTTTAGTTCATTTCAGGCAGTCTTTTGAGTTTACTACTTTTAATTCCTTTTAACAATAGGGTCGCTTTCCCATCATTACTGATATCAATATCGTGTTATGCTGTCATAATAATAAGTAATAATAATAAACTCGCCCGTGTCCCAGAAGATTGGGCAGATACTATAGATTTCCACACGGTAAGGTCTTTGCGTAAATATCTCCCTTGCTTCACTGATATCCATCAATTTTTCATGTAAGCTCGTCCGTTTCAGGTGCTTAAAATTTGGCCCATTTTTTGACTTAAGCGCGATAAATCACATATACACATTGTTATTAATTAAACTTTCAGGTTGACTTGTTCTTGAACAGAAGTTTTTGCTGTAAAATGGTTTAAAATATGTCATATAAATTTTGAAAAACCTATTCAGTAACACATCACTCAGGACATTATG
>BGZK01003602.1:0-22277 GCA_005406025.1 Eumeta japonica
ATCAGCTGACGCCTTTGCGACCTTAAATTACAATTTTTTTTTCAATTAGCTAATGATTCATTTTAGAATTCAACACTTACTGTAGCCTCCAAAACTTTTCCTTTCCATTTATACCCATTTAAAAGTTTTATAGCCTTTTCGGTCTTCAGAAACATACGTATGCAAACTCTTTACGTAATGGAATTTCAACTTAGCCATATCCAATTTAAGCTTGGTTTTAACAATTTCTTGAATTCCTGAAGCAGTTTCGTTATTTTTTTTTTTTTTTTGTTTAATTTATTTACAAAATTTCTTACACCAATGCAAAGTATCCCAAATTCCCTGACTTCAATTTGTATATTTCTGAAGTGAACTCATTGCGCACCAAATATTCAAACTCCTCACCGGTTGTCATCGCTTCTTTCACTTTTTCAAATGAAATATTATCATTATCTGTTTGTATTAGTTTTCATCAGCTTCTGCTTCTTTTTAAGGGAACATCCATGTTTATGATAGAAGCTAAGTTATTTAATTTATTAAAAATATGAAGGAATTGTTCTAAGTATAAAACACGTGAGACAAATTTATACTGTTTAGAATATGGATATGAAAGGAAAATTAATAAAAAATAGTGAGTGAGAGCAACTTGAAAAATAACGTTTTAATCAAAAATTTACAAAGCGCTGTACCGTCTGCCGAGAACACAGTGTAATGAAATAATATATAAAGTTTTGTGTTCTGAAATGTCTCTATTTTCTTTCGGATATTTGAAATATAAGTTGTCTGTATATTCACTTCTCAAAAGTAAAAGTCGTACTGAATGCAAGGAAATGTAATTAAAATAGCAAAAACATCACATTTGTATTAAAAAGTGTATTCCTAGTACAATATTACAACAGGAACATATTTGAACAACTTCTTTTTCAAGTAAAACTGTGCTAATTTTACCACACACAGAACAACATGCTGTTGTCATCAGCAAAGTAGGCAATCGCACCAAATGCATACACACGATCAAAATGCTGGTACCAACACGTGATTGCGCGAGCATGCCGCTGTCGCATATGGGCTATAAGTCTCAGTTCACACATGAAGTTTTTCTTTCATGAAATTCTGTTTTCGTTAAAGAGGGTAAAAGAAGTGAGCAGTAAATTTCAGTACAGACTTTCATGTACTCTGAAATTCTTCGTTGTTATGTCATTCGTCTATATTAATCTTATGAAATCGGCTTGAATTTCATTCAATGTGTAGGCGCGATTGAAAGTTTCAAATGAAATTAGAAAAGTTTCATGAAAAAAAAATTTCCTTTGTGTACCAAGACTTAGTTGTGTGCTTCACAATTAAATTGAATGAAAATCTCGTTTTTCGTTGGCAATGCGTTAATTAAGCACTATCAATGCCCATAGTCTGGCAATACTCTCACAAATAATTGTCAAAACCGGCTGAGTACTCTGCAATTCTCGTAAAATTTCAACAGTGATCAGTGAAAAATATAATTTTTAAAAAGTTTTTCCAATAGTGAAAGAATATTTGAGCGAATCCTAACAATTAATATAATTTTAAAAGCAATGCCCCAAATACCGCTACCTCAGCACAGGTAAGCACAAAGAAGATCACAAAACATTTGTTAAAAACTTGAAATGCAAAGTCTTTGTTGTCTCTCAACAATTTGTTTACCGGGTTGATTTTTTGTTTCCTAATTCCTAGAATGCTATCGAACCAATGCAGGTTGATGCCCCGATGGAGGATAATGACAACAATGAGGAACACAATTACTTGTTGAAAATCAACGTTGGATTTGGAAGTATATCTGGAATTCGCGCCGGCTTGGCTCGCTTGTATAGACTAATTTTGTGTCTGATGTGTGCCCTTCGTTACGGTTGGAAGCCTTAAAAATGGCCATAAATTATGTCATGACTACTTATAATGTTACTATGTATCAATTGTTGCATAAAAAGCTAAATGATGTGTATGTCAGCAGTACGGGTGGGGTTGTTGGTGGTGTTAATGGTGGAGCAGGGGTTGGGGTGCAGCAGGAAGTTTACCCGATATAGCAGCCAAGCCGGCTTTGCCTGCTCAATCACAAGACTTTTGCCGGTTTTCGATCAAATTGGGTAGAAACCAAAAGCAAAAAGCTGCGCTTAAACTTGAGAAACTTGACTCAGATTTGAAAAATTTTAAATCGAGTTCTATCAAAGAAGTATAAGGCGAGGCCACGATGACTTAGGTGACCACTACCTCAGCTGTGAGATCTGACCAATGCTCTTAAATGTTACTCCCGTGCTAGAGACTATTGCACCAGTGGCAAAGACGTTGTCAATATGTGCTTAAATGTTATCAAAGTATCTTTGTATTTGCAGAATTGGTCACATGTACTGAGTTACGTATCTAGACCGAGTACACCAGACTTTAGCGAATTCAAAAAGACACAAACCAGGTAAGAAATACATAGTAATGAAATACATTTGGACAGGAAGTATATGCGTCGGTTTATTTAAGGCTGTTATGACTCGACTTAAATGTGCCGCTAGCTTGGCAGAGCTGCAAACCAAAAGTATAAATCGGCTGCCAAGCATTTTCTTGCTAACCAATTTTGATCATTGCGATTTTCCTGAAATGATTTCACCCAATAATGTCGCCATGTACGGTGGACTATGTGCTCTAGCAACATTCGATCATGGAATTGCAAAAAAATGTAATTTCGTCCAGTTCTTTTAAATTATTCCTAGAGCTGGAACCTCAACTAAGGGATATTGTATTCAAATTTTATGAGTCTAAATATGCTTCGTGTCTGAAACTACTCGATGAAATACAAGATAATTTGTTGTTGGACATGTATATTGCACAACATATTTAACACATTGTATGCAAAGATTAGGAATCGTGCGCTGATACAATACTTAGTCCATACCCTATCAGCAGATATGCGTAAAATGGCCACTGCCTTTAATCATTACTGTCGAGCTTTGGAGAATGAGGTGATGCAGTTAATATTGATGGACAAATTCAAGCTCGTATTGACTCGCACAACAAAATATTGTACGCAAAAGAAACTGATCAACGTAGCAGTACTTTTGAAAGAGCTATTCAATGGGCAAGGAATATCAAAGACGCTCTCGCATGTTAGTGCTGAGAGCAGCTATACTCAAAAGTAACATACATGTTAAGGTAAGTGATGAAAGAAAATATAATCACCCGGAAATTGAAAATAACCTTCTCTTTTTCAGAGTTTACCGCGTGAATCGGGAAATCATGTTACCGACTTATGTGTTGCGGCCGGCTCAAGTACTCCTACAACAGCTAGGATTTAAAACTATTTTCATCGTTCGCTACTACCCATTCATCCTGAGGGATATTGTTTACTAATATTTTCATTTAAGATTTGCATAAAATTTTACTTTGAATTCTAATATTTTGCAATTAAAAATGTCCCCATTTTTCAGAAAAAAACAGTTTTTTTGTATGGCTTGTGACTTCTAAGCTCTTAAAATCAATGCGAAACGACAAATCGTTGAATAATGCAAAATTGTTCAGGATGTTCTTAATAAAATTTTATTGATATTATTATTAATATATGTATTTGTTACTTAACAAATTTATCGTCTTGCACTATCTTTATGACCTCTATAGTAAGGAGATCGGCTACGTCTTCTGTCGTGTCTGACTACGGTTTTTGAAGTGCATTTTCTTGGTGATTTGATTGTTGTCGTTCTCTAGAATGCGAACGTTTACGCACTGCACGATTCCTTGATCTTGAACGTGATCTATCACGCCCGTTGTATTTTGCCGAAGTTGCTTCCTTTGAATGATTACGTTTTTTCGCTTCTTGTCATTTTCTGAACTTGATGAATTATCTGACGAAGAAGAGTCATCTGATTTCCGATGTTTTATTTGACTTCTGCTCTTCTTATTTTTTCCATCATGTTTTACGCTTATTATTTTCCGATTCGCTACTATCATCACGTCTTTAGATTTTTGTTAGACTTTTACGTTTTTCAATTTTTCCATTTTGGTTTCCTTAATCTTTCGATCTTTTCCAACTTCTTTAACAATTTTAGTTTTTGTTCTTTTGCTTAGGGATTTTAGAAAAGCTTTTTCCGCGTTGTCATCCGCATTTATATCGTCATCGACTACTTCGGAATCGCTGGGTACCAAACTATGTTGTTGATTTGTGCTATTTTGCATTCCTAATGAACGCTTCATCATAAGACCCTCGCCTTTCATTTGTTCTTCCAGCACATTTTAGCCATTATATCAGCTGCTTCTGTTTCTGAATGAATTTTGCGAGCTTCACTCATTGATATGTTGTACATTGTACACTCCTTGTCAGTGTTGATGGACCCTACTTAGACATTTTATGCATCGCACATTTCTAACTTGTATCCCAAAGGTTGATCTCTAATTTCCGTATCTCCCTTACAATAAGATTCTCTTGGTGCATTGTATTTATGTTACCACTCAAATTTGTATTCAGGTTCATTGTCATCCTTTTCACGATCTTTTCGTACTCCGGGTGGCGGTTCGTACATGAAATTTACACTTAACTTGTCTTTACTTTCCTTGCTAAGCATTGCTTTATTCTCGTGCAAATTTTGTTCTTTTTCATATTGATTGCGTAGTTCCTCCTGCTTCTTTTGTATGCCTCTCAGCTTGCTGCTCTGCCATCCATACCTAAAACCAATTTTTCATTAAAATAAGAAAAAGGAAGCAAAATTGTACTTACTCTTTTCAAATTATCTCTAGGAGCAGGATGGAAGAATTTTTTGCACATGTAATTGTTTGAAGCCTTTACCCATCTTGCAGTTTCTATTACTCTTTGTAAAGAATAAAACCTTTGAAAGTGTTACTAGCAGATTTTACAAAAATAATGGAAGTAAATAATACGTATACGTCGCAGCTGTTCTAAAATGAGGTTAAAGGCGAAGTTTATAAAGTGTTAAAAACAGCGGTTTTATAATTGTTTATGTCGATATTTACACTCGATTTTTTAAAAGGGCAGACTACTACTAAATGAATTTATATATTGATTGATTTTGCAAACTTAGTATATTTTTATAGGCTTTATTGGTTTTAAAACGTTCTAATTCATAGAAATCACTTTAAGCTCGTGATTTGCAGTAAATATTGTCGTAAATGGAGTATGTGGAACTTTTCTTAAGCGTAATCTATTTTAAATGTTTAATATAAATATTATTTAAAAAGTCCCAAATTTTATTGATTTTAATTAGATAGCCGATACGACAGACTAAATTTTAAATTAGAAAAAATTAATAAATAAAAATTCAATTAGGCTGCTTTTAACAGAAAATTGTTTTAATATACCTTAAATGCGTTTTATTATGTACGTAGGCTATTATTATATGTATGTATATATATTATTACAACTAAGCGTTTTTTACAAAGAAAACAGTTTGCAATGCAAAAAATCAAATGTGGCATCGGTATATATACATTACTTTTTTCTCAGTTAACTAACTGTTTATTGTAAGCGAAGCTGTTTGAATTAATTGGTAATTTTATAAGTATGGAAAGTAGTTGTTCGTCTGAAAATTTAGTTCAAGAAGATTTAACTCAATTGTCGCCGGAATATTTGCAAAGAAAATTATATTTCCTGGTGGATCAGTTAAAACAATGCATTCTAATTTACCAGAGTAAGATATAAGCGCTTTGATTCATACTTTTCTAAATTTTTTTTTGTTTTAGAATTTATCAGTCGCGCATTTCATACGAACTTCTAACAGAATTGGCAAATTCGTTGCTCAACGAAACAATATTTGAAATAGTCAAAGGGCTTATGGAAATTCAGCACGTTACAGAAAAGCATCTTCATCAATTGCGAGAACAAGTTGAAAATGAATACCAGATTGAAGTCCAAGAATGGATATCAAAATTAATGACCAGGAAGAACTAGAACACATTTTGCAATTGATGAGAATAAAACATAATCGTAATTTAAAAGAGACTGATATGAAGCTAATTGCTTTGCTGGATCAAAAAGTTCGTGATCAACAGTCGACTTTACATAAGGCCGGTGTGGCAGGTTTTTAACAGATAATCCCAAAGAAATCAAGATTCAGATGTTTCTTTTAGACTTTATATTGCGTTTATCAAGAATCAAGTTTGAGCCCATCAAGTAATGAAAAAGGTAAGTGAATACAAATTTTATTTATATCTGTAGGTTCATAATTGTAGATTTAAGTATTTGAAAAGATAGTGCCGTTGCATTCCTTGATTGAAAATTTGAGTCATATAAATGTCTAGCGTTGCATTTTGATTGATGTGTAAAGTGTAAACTTTACAAAATCAATTTGGGTATTCTGGTTATGACGTTTGAGCGCTTTGTGGTCTTGTCACGTTGGCTAAAATTCTGTGAATACATGAATGCGCATAATTGCATTTGTGTAGAATTTTTTTGATATTCTGCTTAGGTCTTGAAACAAGATCCAAGTCATTTAATTGGTTTAGTCTGCATTAACACATGTGCATAGACTTGTAAATTGTGTGTTATAATACATAAAGTTACAAAATTGAAACATTCTATCGAACACCAAAACTAGCTTTATAACTTTTTATTGTTTTTTTTTTACAGCGTGTACAAATTTAAAACTTAATATATAAATATATTGGTTTAACTAATAACTACAATTATTCATATTAATTAAAGCTATTACAGTTTTATAATAACTAAAAGGAAATAAAAAGAAAAACAAAAAAATTAATACATCAGGTAATACACTCCCTTTAAGAGTTACAATATTTCTTGAGCTTAACATCTAAAACTAGTTTATGGATCAGCAATAAAGACCTTGTCCTTCATTTTTTTCGATATAATAGCTGCAGTATTCTTTCTGAGTTGGTGTTAAGCCCATTTTTCCACCTCACATTTAAATTGCTCTATACCACCAATACCGGCCAAATATCCATTGAGTTTAGTAGCCACATAGGAAGTTTGTAATAGTTTTGAATTTAAATTAAATGTCTCACATAGATCGCGGTGGCCCTGCAGACGGTATTTTTGATGATAGCTGTAATGACGAGCGAATTGAAATGCTGTTAAACCGAATAACAATATTAAAATTAATTAGCTTACTCTTCAGCTGGGAAAAAATTAGTCTTGGGCGATATTTCTGTACGTATTACTTCAGGGGCCCGTTTGATTTGCTCTTCAGCACGAGATTGTTCTGCAATTTCCTTTTGTTCTTCATCGTGGTATAAAATCAAAGACATGTATTGTCTTTTAATGACTGTACATAAACCATATTCATGATTATTCCAAAACAAATCCAACAGTTGTTTGTAGCTTATTACTTCAGGATCATAGTCAATTTCCAATACTTCAGTATGATCGCCCCTATTATGTAGTGAATTTGTGTTAAATGACAAAATTTGTTAAGAAATAATGTTAGTAAACAGGATAGACAAAGGTTTTAAGAGAGAAAGCGCACAGTTTAAGAAAATGTAAATGTAAGAATAGAAAAATTAATTAAAATATGTTCGTTGGCATAAAACTTACATGCTATACGGTACGTTGGCTTATCCTTGGTGCCACCTGCACAACCAACAGTAGTACGCAAATTCCTAACGTACCGCCATATAAAGACTCAGCACCCAGAAACAGCCCATGCCAAAGGTGGCAGTTTTGAATGGCCTATCCAACTTATGAACTGGTGTAATGTTCAATTCTTTTTGTTCATTACGCACAATGCTCTAAAATTTAAAATTATACATAAATTTATTTAATATTTAAATAGCAATTCAATTTGTTTAATTTTGTGTTTTAAATAGAAACAAATTTATAAAACTTGAAATATTTAGCCAAAGTAGAACCATTGCAATCCTTCCACTCTTCAAAAAATATTGCTGAACAGTCAATAATTAAAACATTAATAATCACTGCTAATATCGAATAGAACTTTTTGTTCATTTCTATTTTGTGTTATTTAAAAAAAGTTAAAGCAATTCGAACAAGTTAAAATATGTAGTTAACTAAAGAGCATAAAATGTATGCTGTCATTTTATGGTGATTAAAACACATATTTAAGTTAAGACCTTCAGCAGTAAGGTTCAACGCACGTAAGCACAAATGAGATACATACATATTAGAAAGAAACCTAAACGTGACCAACTTTAAAATAAGTGAATAGTTGCGGTAATGAGTCTTGCCGATTTTACGGTGAAATTCAAAATTATTTTTTCACTTTTAATTGTTTTAAAATGTTTGTTGGTCACATTATTGTTTTTGAATTTTTGGCAGAACTAAAAATATTTTTAATATACATATTTATGTATATGTATATATGTACGTATATATATTTTTGTAGGAAATTTGTGTTTAGATTAAGTTTAAATTTTCAATTTACTTTATTTTTTAACAAATTAAAAAAATTCATCCATACGTACATTGTACATACTGTACTTACATACATTTCTATGCACACACTCACACAAATACACACATATACGTATATACGTATATGTACAGACATACATACATACATATTTAGCTACAAACGCCTGTAGTTGTATCAAATAAATGCAACACTTTTCAACTGCGTGCTAACAACAATTTAGTTGAACCTGAACTTTACGTTGTCAGCACATTTATACAATTAATACAAGCCTTCAAGTAAAAAAACATTGTTTTGCTTTGGTACCTCTGATATAGAGTGGTAATCAAATAACATGACTATTCTTAAGAGAACATTTCTATAATTGAGAGGAAGAATTTAATAGAAACACTCTTTAAAATTTGCAAATATCAAGGTCGTTGCAAGAGAAAGTTCATTACAATTTTTTTTTATAATTGTTTAATGCTGAAGATATTTTTTTTCATTCAATACCGAATTAATTTAATAAATTAAAATGCACACAATACCTTTTACAACTAGGCATTTTTAATTTAAAAATATATAAATATATTATTTAGAGAACAACTGCCACTGTTGGTGTTTAACAATGTAAACCAATAATGTAATTTTTGTTTGACTGCAACAAGAAAATTAAAAGCTTTTAATACCTTCAACTTTGTAATGTTTGTAAGAAATCCTCTTGTATGGAAAATTATTACCATTGCACTTGCACGCTTAAACATTTATTTTGTTTCTGTTTTGTGTATTTATTTTGTTACGTATTCACTAAAAATTGCTGAACAATACACGTGCCAGGTAAATTATGCCGGAAGACAAATGAATCAATAAAAGTTCTTCGACTAAGCCAAACTGAATAAAGCTTTTATTCGTCTGCTAGAAAATAAGTCTCTATGCAATTGTTCATGCTCTTCGACTACTCAATGGTTTAGTGAACTTGTTGAATCTCCAAAATTTTAATTTTCTTTTTTAACACTGATTCTAATATAAATTAAAAGGAAAATCCTTGGTTTCAGGTTTTTTAGTTGGCATTTTTATCGTTTTAATTCATGGTAATGGTGGCTTCAATATGTAAAAATATGCATATTTTATATGCATGCATACATATATTTTTGTTTGAAAAGCAGCCAGACTGTTGTGAAACTATTTTAAAAATAGTGCGGTATAGTGGATCTCTCATATTAAAAAAATTGTTTTGAAACAGCTTTTTTTTTTTCTACATAAATCTTAAGGTTTACAAATTGATGATAAAAATATTAAAACTAAACTAAAAGTTAATTTTATTTAATTTTTTCTCTACAATAATTAGGATTCTCAATGAAAAAACAATTCTTGACGTAAAAAGAATGAAATATATGTCTTAGGGCCAGCAATTTATTTTTATTATTGTCAATTAACTTGTTTTATTTCACTCCAGTATTTGGACGTTTATGGCTGCAAAAAGTGTTTTTATACAATTTTTTTCAAGTTAATATCTGTTTAATTAAGATTATAATAATTTTGTCATGTTAATTACTCTTTGTTTAAAAAATAAGAAATCAAAACAATGACAAAAATATAAATACATTTAAAATGCAGCGACACTTCCACGTATGTATGCATGTAATACATATTAAAATTTATTATTCTAGAATAAAAGTTATTTTATTATTGTGGATAAAAATTTTCCAAAAAAAAATCTCACATTTGATTTTTTTTTTTTTTGATTTCTAGCAAATAAAAAAAATTTGCTAACGGTACCTTTAATTTCTTAAAGCTTTCTTAAAAAATAATTGTATTTGTTATCCATATTAAAAAAAAAATTTATTTATTTTTTCTAAATGCCAGTCAAATTAAAGAAAAAAAGCAAAATACCGTTTTAAGTTAAAAAAATATGTATGTATGCACATATAGAATATATATATATGAATCTCTTTATTTACTTTTATCCCACTTACCAAATCCTTGAGCTGTGGGGCATTAATATCTTCAGGATTAATAGCAATTGAAGTCATTGTATTTATTATTTATTTATTTGAAATTCAAAAATTCAACACTCGAGAAAAATTTTTTGTTTAATTTTGTTAATAATAAAATTTCAGCTGCTCGTATTCTTACTTCTCGATGATTACAGATCAACTGTCGATACAATTTCTTATGTTGGGTCTTTTATACTTCAAGATTCTACTGCTTGTATGCTGGTTTAATTTATTATCAAAAGCTTTTTATGTATTAATTGTTTTATACTCTTTCATTTTAACCACTTCAAGTGAAAAAAACAAACAAAAAAAAATAAAGTAATGAGAGAAAGAGATTAAAATTATAGAGAAATTATGCCTACAAAAATGCTAAATGTAATGGCTCAACTTTACTTCAAGAAAAATATGCCAACAGGTTTTTATTTTATTGTAGGCATAAAATTGATTGATTTTAATCACTGTGCCTTTTCTATTGTATAAAGTCGCTCCTGATGATACATCTCCTGTTTAGAGCCTCTAATAATCGAACAAAATTGCAACTTTCCTGCTTTAGAAGGCAATATGGTTTCTTTTATGAAAAAATAATAGGTTATACAAATAGTTTAGATTTTGGACTTTTTTAATGTATGTAGGTACTTAAAGTTTTACAAGGTGTAGCATCTCCCTAAACTAAAGCTCAGTATAAAATATGTCATTTTATTTAGAAACGAACTACTAATTTTTTAAATATGCACTGCATATTAGAATCAAAATGTATTGAAGGCCAAATATATTAAAATTTTTTCCTTTCCAAAATTAAATCTAAAAATTCTTCAAAGTAGTTACGATAGATTAGCGGGAGAGAACAAGTTTATTTAACCATTAAACTATTAAACAGAGCTCTGTTATGTTTCGCATGTTTCAAATAGATGAACCTCGATACGGGGAATATCCTTTTAACTTCTAAATGAATGGATAAATAAATAAAGACGAAATAAAATTCAATATTTTAATGGTTTGCTAGTAAAGTTTTGTGGTGGCTTACAGGGTTGGCAGTGACAACGAATTTCATTTTGAACCGGCTTTGGCCTCACGTATTTGTTATCTGATTTTACAACAATAACAAAGCCGCTATTATTGACACAACTAACTGAACATACATATGTATGTGTGTATGCTTGTATTATCGAAGAGAGGAAATCACATAACAAAAGCTGCTTGACTAGCATGTGCTGCTTTTTTTGTAGTCTATAATAACAACAAAATGAGTTGATACTAAACAAAAAGAAATAGAAAAACAAAATACTTGCAATATATGATTTAAAAATTGTTTACAATAAAAACGCGTATTTAAAAGATTTTTATTTAATTGTTTTTTATATGAAAACACCTTCTGTTCTTAGGGACATTTATATCTCTGAACTCAGCTTTTTGTCTAGAATCAGATTTTGCTTGAATCTCAAAAATCGGACTTGATTTAAAGGAACAGCAGAAAATGTCTCTTTTCTGCTAAATGGCTTAATGGATTTTGATGAAATTTGGCCTGACAATAGTTAATACTGTCGTGTACTATCATACCAAATTTGGTTAAATTCTGATAATTAGTTTTGATGCTAGAATTTTTTAAAAAAATTTTGTAATATACTAACTAAATGTATGGAAAATCGTAGATGTTTATTGAGGGTAAAACGTCAGCGATGTTGAGACAATCAGCTGTTGAGACAGACAAAATGTTTTTGGCATACTTATCAATTGTTCACTCAGTTATTGTTGTTGTTACTTTTACGGGTACTATGTATTCCGGTCTGATAAAAAGACTACATACATACGTACATTATAAAGGGAAGCAAAACGTTGGTTTACGTTTAGTTGGGTGCTGTTTAGTTGTAGTTTTGTTAAAGTATTAATCTTAAACATTTTAATATTTGCCTTAAGATTTGAAAATAATTGTATATACATACACAAATATGTATTTACATGCCAATAAACAGAAAAACAACGCGCTCACGTGAAATTGCGAATTGGTCATTTAAATTTAATTTGCTTTTTGTAATTGAATTAGATAAAATTGAATAAAAGTTTCAGGATTTTCTTTTACTAAACATTAATTTTTATTAGAAATACTTTAATATGTAAGCAATTATAGGTACATACAGATTTCATTTAAATATTGCCTTGTCATATTTTATAGGAAAAATATTTTATTTAGTATCTGTAAAACTAATGAATAAGCAGGAAAAACCCTGATTATGTAACATAGCAAATATTTATTTTCACCCTGTAATCTTTAAACTTTAAAATAGATAATAGAATGAACATAAATATTTACACAAATGTAAAAACTATATTTGTGCATACAAATCTCGAAATCCCAAAATTATTATAAAAGCTTGTAATTCCGTATTCCAGAATTTTTCAAGCAAAAATTTCAACACAATTGTTTTTTCAACGAACCTAAAATTTGTTGGCTACATACATATATGCCGTATTATAACGAATTAAAGTTATAAAAATCTAATGAAAATTTATTGCTGAGAAATATAAATTTAAAAGATGTAAAGTAATGCGTAATACAAGTTTGCAAATACTCAACATTTGTATAGAGTCAAACATTAAACATTTTAAATTCAGTATTGGAACGTAAAATTATTCTTGTTTGGCATCCATAATGTGCATATCGATGGCTTTATAAAAACAAGAAGTAACTCGATTTTTTGTTACTTTACGCGAAAAGGAAAAAACTTAATAAAATTTGTAAAATTTTATATACAAGGAAGTTTTTAAAGCAATTTTTAATAAAAAGAGGCAACTCATTTAATCTCATTAAATTCATATATTTTTTACATTTTACGGATTTTATTAAATTTTTTCCTTTTCGAGATAGTAAAAGAAAATCGAGTTTCACTTTTTATAAGCTATCGATATTTTTGAATAACTTTTTTTTTTAATGAATTGAATTTCAAAATGAAGCTTTAGGCCTGTTTTGTTATGATATATTTTCTCTTTGCCAATATTTCTCTCCTTCGGATAGCTTCTTCAGGGCAGTAAATACTATTTTTAAATTAAAAGAGGCAACTAATTAATTATTTAATTATTATTTTGTACCCCAGCTAATGTTGTTTTTCTTTGTTTAAAATCTAATATCAATCATAACAGTAAAATTTATATAAAAATGAACTTGAGCCTAAATAAAAGTAGAATTAAATACATAAGAATTATATAAAAAGTTCAAAATAATAAAAAAAATAATTAAATAAATTGATCAGTCGCAGGCCACAGATGAGTATCGGTGGCAGATATAGAAATGAACTTGAGCCTGAATAAAAATATAATTAAATACATAAGAATATAATAAAAGAGCAACTCATTTGTCATTAAAATATTTTTTTTAATTTTGTGGATTTTATTAAGTTTGTTTCCTTTCCCTGTAAAATAACAAAAAATTGAGTTACGCCTTTTTTATATAGCCCTGAAGAAGCTATATAATATATTATATAAAGATTGACCTAAAGCTTCATTCTTAAAACTCAACTCATTTCATTAGGGACTATTTTCAGGGTTCATAAATTAAATTCAGCTATGCCATGTTGAACCCATGTTCGCTTTTTTTCTTATAACTGGACACAAAAAGTACAATTTCAGTAAATTTCATTTCTGAAAATTTAAAATTCCAAAAATTCTGTGTTTGAAAAATACGAATTGCATCAAATTAGTTTTATTAATGCATGTACAATCATCCTTAGGGTCTTTCGACCCAAAATAATAAATTTCAAATAAAATTGCTTAATAGCGAATAAATCATTTTTGAATTATTGGATATTTGAAAATGTTTACTTTTTGATACTTTCAAATATACAAATCGTGGTGGTAGCTCGTTGTATGAAAGTTGCTAAGAAAAGTAAATACAGTAGCAATACAGAAAAAGTTGTTTTTGTCTTTTAAAAATATGTTTATATGTTTTTTAAATTCTCATTATTTCAATTGAAATAATAGAATATGAAGTAAATGTTTGAACATTTTTAACAAGGTCGGCGGCATATAGACATGCTGAAAGACTAGTCAGAAACAACTATAGGATCTTTTGACCCAAAATAATAAATTTCATGTACAGTCATATTGAAAATTTCTGTTTGTGAATTAATATTCGTTTTCAACAAAATCGTAATTCGTATTCGAAAAATATTTTCAACTCTTCATTAATGGGTGGGTATTTAATTTTTTTACTCTTCATCTGTAAGTTAATAGAGGGAGCTTTTTAAATTAAGTCTGGTCAACAACCATTAACAACAATAGAGAGTAAAAATGTATGTAGTACAAGCTTTTATCTAAATTGCGGGCACACAAATTACATACATACATACATACCATTAATATTATCTAGCATTTTTGTTTATATTCATACAAATTTAATTTATTTGAAATTTCATATAAAACATAATATAAAAATATTTATGCGCCTATTTTTTATGTAAAATTAATTATAACTTAAGATTAGTCGTCTTATAAAGCAATGAAAATACTAAATTGAGCTCAAGTCATCTTGTATAAGGCACATATCCGAATTAAATGGTTTTATATACATTTTGCTTATTTTTCATTGCACATTACAAAGCACATAAATGATAGATATTACATGTGATAATTAAATTTTACTTTAAAATTAAACAAAATTATTTCTACATTTAGATACATATGCTGGTAAAATTTTGTTAAACGCGTAATGAAGTGCGGCACATGGGTTTTATTTAGCGCGATTCTCTTGTCTACGTTGCAGTAATTCAAGCCGTGTTGTCGACTTTTTATTATGGCACTCTGCGTTGACAATTCCTTTTCACTTGAAGAATTTTCAAGACTTTTGATTTAAATTCTGCTGTATTTTCTGGAGTTTCGAATAGCTTTAGTTTTCTGGTGGTGTTCACTGCACGTTTAGGCGTTTCTCAGATTTTGTTGAGGAGTTTTGTTTGCAACTACTTCTTGTTCCATTTTGTTTGAATTTTGGTGGCATTTTTAATTTTCGGACATTGTTGTTTTTATTGTGCTGCAAAATGTAAAATTTGCTTTCATTGTCGCAACACTTACAATACGAACTGGATGTAGAATTTATTTGCTACTCATTAAATTATCTAAAGCAGAATGATAAAATTCGTTTGCATCCGAACTTGTTTCAGAGTCAGCCATTTATGCATTTAAACTTGCTTTTTATTTTCTTGGCATATCAATTTTAAGAACGCGAAATTTTCCAATTACACAACCAAACAGTTCCACTTTGTATTACAAAATAAATTTGCCAAATGATCTTCAGAGAGAAAAAAAAAATACTACAAATGTATGTTGCTGAGATGAGAGAGTGAAGTTTTAGTTATTTGGGTAGCAGACGGTAGAAAACCACATCAAACCATCAGTGATGCCTAAACTGTTTGGTACTTTATTTTTGTATTTTTGGTACTTTTAAATGTGTGCTATTACAAATAATCATAATAAACATTTAAATTTATTTCGTTGAATAAGACATCAATAAAATGTCTACCAGAAGTGGATTTGGGAAGTACAATATTTTAATTGTTTGTTTGTTTTTTTAACAAATTATAAATTGTTTATTGCCTGTGCTGAAGCCTTATTCGCTGTTGCTGATAAAATATTATTTGTTTAAAAGAGATTTATTCTCTTTTTAGGTTATATTCACATATTCGAGCACTTAAAGAGTAGATTGATTTTATAGAAAGAAAGAAAGTAAAGTAAATGAAAGGCCTATTATGATAGAGGATGTTCAAGCGATTTGGTAAAGTGCAACTTTCTGAACACAACTTGAATGCTGCAAGTTTTCATCTGTATGCACTCGCAAATACAGTTACGCACAAACATCCCAGATACATACATATGTACATATTTAAATTTTAGACTTGTGGAGTGCACGTAAGAGAGGGATGCGTCAATCATTGCTGATCCTTTATTGTTGCTGTGTATTTCCACTTTTTGAATTAACCCTAAATGTTGACAAATGTTTTAATCAATAGATGAAAACAAAAATTCGTTCTCTCTCTCTCTCTCTCTCTCTCTCTCTCTTTCGGGATTGCCGCATATCAATCGTTAATCGAATCTAGAAGTTTCGCAATACAAAATGTTGAGAGCGAATCTGCTTCATATTTATCCGAATTTAGCTGCCAATCCCGATGCTAAAATTATCCACAATTTCACTTTATTATTTGCTATTGACACTATAAATTCATTATACATACACATCGGCGGTGTGCAGTGATGGAATTGTAATTCGTTTTCTTTACTCTTCTTTTTAGTTAGATAACAATCAGCAAAAGAAAACTAATTTCTATATAAGGAAAGACTTACGTGATACGTTTACCATTTATTTTTCGATATACTGAGCCTTTGCTGCAATAGAGTCATATTTAAAGTCTCTGACATTTAAAAGAAATATAAAAAAATAATTTTATCTCTCTTGCAGCAAAGGATCAATATGCACATTGATTTTAATACAACTAAAAAGTGAATTAAATACTTATTGACATTTCTCTTAAGACCTCAATGAATTTACAAAATTTTCATTCAATTCCTTTTAGAATTTGCATTTCATGACAAATTAATGCGACTTTCATTTGAATTTTGTTTATGGGAAAACCAATTATATACTTTCATACTGCTGGTGTTTTAATTCTTTATAAATTAACTTAAATTTGAATTAAATTCTTTTATTCAATCCCCCTTATTACAGAAGTCAACATCGTTGTCACATGAAGTCGACACGAAACACCGATGACCGAAAACTAATTTTTGGAAAATCCCAATAGTTTACTTGATGAAGTTTTCTTATATTTAGTGCCTACGAAAATTAATAAGCTCTTGCAAAACCAATATATTACAGTCAAAAGTATTGAGAAAGTGAAATTTTTGATGTCGAGCATATGTGACAACAATGTCGACATCCGTAATAAGTAAATATAAACATTATCCTAACGTAAATCAATTTATATTTTCGACAAAGTGAATTCATTCAGAAATCGAAATTCATTGTCTAAATGAATATCTGTAGATTCTAGCTTATTTATGTACATATGTATATCTGTATATTAGCCTAAATACATAAAATTATTTATTTTTTTATTAACAAACACAATTACAAGGCTGTTTGCTTATCTGCAAAAAGCCCCAGTCATTAGCTGGAATCGAATTTAAAATTTTGGCAGATAGCTCATCCATCGTACATACATATGTATGTGTGGGTGTGTGTATGCATAACATATAAATTACAAATCAATTTACTGCTCTAAAATAATCACGGAAATTCTGTGGTGCAACTTCTCGTATCACACGGACCATTTTCAGTTTCATCTGGGGTATGATTATTTTTGTGATGGAGACCAAAAGTTACACAATTAATCCAATAACAACTATTACAATTACAAAGGAACACAATAAACTCAATAGCATTTTGCACACAATCACAGCAACTGAAAATTAAAAAAAAAAATAAATAAATAAATTTACATATGTATAATAATATGTATGTAGTGTTAGAGAATAATTATTTTTAAAATATGTATGCATGTTGTTTTCAAAATTCTTTCACTAGATAACAATTTTCCATCCTTGTCAGTATCAACAACGGAATTCGTTAAATTAACAAATAAATTGCTTAAATGCTATTCTGTATAAAAATTAAAAAAAAAAAAACTTTGAATGAAACGAAAATTAATTCATTATAAATGTATAACAATTCATATATTTTATGATTTGTATTTTGCAACAATTATAGTGTGAAAAATATTTATTGAATAATATTTTTTTATTTAATTGGTTTTATTTGTACAATAATTATTTCTGTATACAAATGTACGCATCATATTTGCATATGAATATTAGGATTCGTTGGCTCAAATTTTCAGTATTTGATTAACGGCTGGGCCTTACGGACTATGACTTAACTTTGACTGTGAATTTTGATTCGAAATTTGTCAACAATTTGAAATATAAAATGCACGTTTTGTTTTGCGAGTCCTCCAATTACACAGCACTGTAACGTTATTATGTTTCGTTATTATGTAATGCTCTATATATTTGTATGAAATACCATTAAAATTATTTTCATGTTTTAATTTCTTTGTTCTGTTTTCTTTTGTTACTCAACGAAGTTTTATTTTATGAATCAAATTCCATTAACTTTAATTTTAGTAGGTTGAATATTGAAAGCTATAATTTTTATAGCTCTTCACTACGTTTCTTACCAGCATACAACTTTGACAGGACATTTCAAAATTTCCAATAAACAATCGCACATTTTGTATTTAAATAGCAAAACGTATGCCACGTACTAAATTAAAATTTTTGCTAAACAAAAAAATTCTAATGAAATAAATTTTCTTTCTGTGTGTGTGCCTTAACGCTAAAAGTAAATATATAACTAAAGCTTTCAACAAAAATTTATTTATTATTAATAATTTTATGTACATATATATTTTTTATTTATGTTTTTTTGCTTTCAAACCAACTTCTAATGATAATTTTATTTTTGTTTGTTAAAGTCTTATTTCATTTATCAGTTATGATAAGCGAGTGGGGAATAAAAAGTTCTTATTCATTATCGATTGATTTTTTATACTTCAGTTTATTGGTAAATAAACTTATCTGATGGAAATCGATAGATGTGATTAATAAGTGCAAGTTTTTGCCTAACAGCGATTTTATACAAAAATACCAACCTATAAATAAATAGATAGATATACGTAATGACTAATGCCCATAATTATTCTCTGCCTGGCACACAACGTTACTCGATATCGATCGCTCGCACAATTACGTTAGAAAAAGAACAAATTTAAAATGTTGCTTTTTCCTTTAATGTATTTATGCGAGCGAGCGATGTCGAGTGGCATCGTGGAACAGGCAGTATGTGTATGTTAAATCACCACTCGTAGTTATCTGACCATTGGAATTACTGGTATAAGACACATGCTTATACATATCGTCATATAAAATTCAAAATAGCGTAACATAATATATCGAAACCACAACTTTTGATCAATCACACGTTATCGAACATTTTTATTCGTTCGTGTATTTACACTTAAAACAATATTTACATGTCGTTGTCTATAATGAGTAAAATTTGACCGGTGAATGGCCGACATTGATGACGAAGTTTCTTCCATCATCGTATAGAACAAAGTTTCTATCATTCTATAAGGCTAATATATAAAATGACGGAAAGTTTTTGTATATGTATGTGATTTTGATTTCTTTTCTAACTCATATATTTTGGCATCCATAGAATATATAGCCGAACTGCTCCTCTAGACGGTGATGGCAAAAATTGATCACTATTGGCTGACGTTTACTTGCCAGCGCTGATACAAAACAAGTCACAGCTGACCATTAAAGGCTGATGAATTACTGGTCTGACATGTACAGCAGGCTTATTCTCTAAATGGCTAAGGCTAAATCTCCAAAAATTCTGCTTAGCGACGAATAAAATTCTGTAACTTTAGTTTCTTAATTTGGCAATATCATGAAATTGAATTCGTCTGAATTTAAGCTTTTTATTTCATTGCTAAAATTGCAAAAAAATTAGTATTATTGGTGAACTTTTGGCATTAGAGAATATAAAATTAAACAGAATTTATAGATTTTTAGCGATGGAGATTCAGGTTTAGCGATTCACAGAATAAGTCTGCGGGTCAACTGACTGCAAATAAAACACAATGTATTTGATTTCAGTAATAAAATGCTTACATATATTTGTATAAAAAAAATTAAATAAATAAATGAATGAATTGGTCCTTAACATTTCTGTACGAACCATGAATTCTGGCATCTATTGAATTTTCCTTTTTTTCATAAGAAATTAAATGTGCTAAAAAATACTTCTGTATAACCAAATATAAAAATATTAATAATCACTCTTTCTATATAATTAATTGTTTTTGAAGTTCTTTATTTTATATTTGTTCACAATTCGTCGAATAGTATTTATGAACGACACAAACATAATTTGCCGAGAAATACAAAATTTAAACGTCAAAATAATAAAAAAATGCAACCCTTCGTCAACGGTGATGGAAATTCCTTCAGGAATGATCGTCCTATGTTCTGTCAAGTTATAAATGTATTAGTAAATAGTTTTGCATTTTTTTATGATACGTTGTTTTGCATTTTAGGTGGCGATATAATACATTTGCCCCCGAATCCAGTATTATTCAGTTAAAGAAAAGTTTCGTAGAACAGTTATGGGTTGATAAACAGCTCTTGAGTCATCGTTATTATTTCTTAAGTGCGATCAGTGTTGTTTTGTTACTTTTTAATGCTGCTTCTTTTAGTTACATCAAACGAATTGTGCATTTTATTGTACATTTATTTTGCAAGTTTTCTGTGTGAAATATATTGGAACTATCGATGTTTTAGCACAACGTTGTCACAGCTTGAAAATGTAAATGTACGAATTATAAATTTAGAATACCCAAATCACCGCATTCGATATCGGGCAACATATATATCAATCGTGGCACTCACAGTCTTTCGTAAGCATTTTGCTTAATCTTAAACCATTTTTAATATTATAGTCGCAGCATAAAGCAATAGTTATTTAATAATTGAGCCCTAAAGGCCATACGATTAATTACTGTAATATATCTTTTAATGAGAGTTGTTTTGACGGTGAGTTGGTTGGCTTACTTATTTACATCTATGGAATCGGTGATTTGATCCCTGACTGCTTTCTGTTTCTATTTTGCTAACCAATAAGCATTGTTTACACAACAAAATTTAAATAAATATAATTTGCACTAGGGTCATTCACACCGGCCTTGTTAATTCGTTAGTCGTTATTCGATAGTTTTTTACGTGTATTTTGTTTTTGTAAAATTAACAAATTATCGAACTGCCGAGTAACAAAGTACCAGTCTGGCAAGCTTGGTAATTTTCTTGTTACTCGGTAACTCGGAATTTTTAATTAAATTTTTTACTATTTCTGTTTTTGCACTTTCTCGAGGCATTTTTGGTTTTTAATAAATTTAAATCATCTGTTTTGTAGCAAAAGTTACCGCACTACTGAGATAGAACAAAAAGTGGGTTCACAGTAAAGTGTTTTAACAAATTACCAACTAACAAATTACCGGATTAAAAGACTCGATGTGAAAACCCTACTATAATTTCTTATTTCTTTATAAAAAACTTTTCTTATAATGAATATCAAACACAATTTTTTTTTTTTTTTGAATACACACAATAGCAACTATATTTTGAAAATTGAAAAAAAAATCATTAGTTTTATATTGTAAACTTTTAACAAGAAACATACACACATACATATGTGTGGTATATTTATTAAACAAAACCATCTTGCAGTTTTCAAACTCAGCATTTAATTTTCAATAATAGTATTTACCTAAAAAGTTCTAATTTTCTACTGCTGTGAGTCACATATATCTGTAAACAGACCTAATAAACTAATTTTTTTTTAACTTTTTTTCTTCGGTTTTGAAATTTTCGCACTAATGTGCAAAAGTGTCGATTGCTTTTATCTTGATAAAAAACATCATTTGCATGTATTTATATGTAGGCTCTGCACGCGAATTTCTCCAAATTACACCTTTTGATTTGTTTTTTTTTTTCTTATGTAAATCGATATTCTTTTTAAAAAAGTTTATAATTTTTAAATGCTTTCTTGCAAAATTCATTGTTGAGTGTTTAAGAAACTTCAAATTTAACCAGACATAAACCACTATGAACATTTGAAACAATTAGTTATGTTATTGATTTATTTAAGTAATTTGTTTTGCAAGTATTTAGGTAATTTAATGAAATTGCATTTACTGTTTTATTTCACTATTACAAAAATGGAACAATATTATTGATAAGAAATATCAATAATTGTTAATGTTGCTTGACACTTCTCTACGTTCTATATTTAACTGCTTTAGCATAGTTTTTTTTTTCATTATGAAATTGTCCAGCTCAACTTAAAACGTTGTGAATGCATTTTCTTTTT
>BGZK01003603.1:0-22276 GCA_005406025.1 Eumeta japonica
ATATCACAATATATATAGCAAACATTTAAATTTGGTTTTATGGGAGTTGGTAAAGAAAATCCATCGATATCTTTCAAAATTTCGGATGTCATGCATTACTAATAAAAACATAAATGATTGTGAATACGCAGTATTGATATATTAATACAACTATCTTTAAAAAGTTTTAATATAATGTGGGTGCTTTTATTATTCCATACAATTATAAAATACGGGCTATAACTATATGTAAGCATTAAAAAATTATAAAATTGAGGAAATTTCAAGTTCTTTAATCCTATGTGTTTTGCTAATTAGAGTTAAAAATTTTATGCAAATTTGTAACATGCTGTACGAGCACAATTTTTCGAAATTTATTTTAAAACTGTTTACATTAAAAGCAACTTTAGTTTTTCACAAAGTGGATAAGTGAACGACAGATGTTAAAATTGTACGCCGCTTTTAAAACGACCCCACATCAGTGTTTGGATATGGTTATAGCCCTAGTTAATCTTTTACAGCCAAAATTTATTTTTATCGCACGTCAAGATTTTAACAAGGGTAATCACAGTTGGTTATACAATTCTCAGATTCTGTAAATTATTTTTATCATAATAAGAACCATATAGAAAAAATAATAACAATAGAAAGTATTTTTTTAATACAGGAAAAAGATATTGTGTAATTACTGAAGCTATTTATTAGTTTTATCGCAATAAAGCAAAATTCAACTGATATTTTTCAAGACAGCTGTGTCAAAGTGAACGAATTGTTATTTAAAATGTTAATTGAACTTTGTGTTTTAATTTGCAAGTTATGGTTTTGAATTTATAAAATAATTATTGATATAATAATAAATTTGTATAAACGACTTTAACTAAAATAGCTTAAAAAAAGAATAGTTCACGTAAATAAATAAATGAAATAAAAACTGTTAGACAGTACTTTCGTTTTAATTATTATTTAATTATTATTCTCAAATAAGTCTTAAGACTTTTATTAAAAAGAACTTTAACTTTTATTTCAGCTACTTCTTTAGTAGGAGCTTGAATAGAATTAGAAATCAATTATTAGATATTAAAGTAACTGAATCTTTATTAATATATTTCTTATTTCAAGCATTAGCCTTTTGTATATTTTTATTTCTAATAATTTTATTTTTACTAAATTCAATTAAAATAAATTGAATGTTAAAGGCAACTTGGATATAAAAGCATGTACCAGACCTTAGAATTTGCCTTCAGCTAATTGGATCCTAGGTTTTCTGTGCTTTTTCAATACATAAATAAAAAGAAAAGAAAAGAAAAGAAAATTTAAATATAATTAAAAATAATTAGCTTTATGATATTGCTTACCACTTGCCAAAAATGTTTTACATAAATTTACCAAAAAAAAAAAAAAAATTTACATTTTTCATTTCGATGCTCTACAAAACTGTGAAATGAAAAAATTTCAATTTAATAAAAACTTTTCAGAATAATATTTCATTTTGTTATGCACTAATTGAAAAGTTTTTATGAAAACTTAAATGAAACTTTTATTTCATAGTTTCACAAAACCCCTTGGGTCTAAAGACAACATTTTTCAAAACATCATTTATCAACAGAACATGCTGTATATAGCACATTTTTCTATTAAGTTTTTCCCTTCTCCTGTAAAGTAACAAAAAATAGTGTTACGCTTTTCTTATATTAAGCCATCGATATATTGTATTTGACGATAAGACAAGACTTACCACGATGTTAATGAAGCGTGGTTTCTTCTGCGTACCAATTCTAATTACCCAATTTATTTTTATTTGCACATTTTTATTTTATGTTTTAACTTTTTATATATATTTTGTGTGTTGCTCTCTTTTACTTCCTGCTTTAGGTTTCTTTGCGCCGTGATCAACAGCGTCCTCAAAATATAATTGAACCGACTGAAACGACGCCAGTACGTAATTAACTTAATGCCCTCCCATTTCTGCTATCCTATCATATTAACAAATTTTGAAAAATTCAAATTTTCATCGGTTGTGGGCTGTCCAATTTATTAGCAGCATCACTATTAGTACATGTTAGAACAATAAGCAATATTATCCGCTTTTTTAACAACTGTAGCTTTAAAAGTATTCATTTAAATTAAAAAAATGTCCTGTCCTTTTAGAGAATAATAATCATATCTGTTTCTATATTTTAATTAATAAATAACTACGTACTAACATTTTCAGCTTATCGTTTCTAATGTGTTTGTTAAATTAAAAAATTAAAACTAACAGCGATTGTCGTAATTAAAAAGTATGTAGTTTTTTTTTCTTCTAAACTTAAATACCATTTCCAATTTATTTTAATAAAAGAAGCCTAATTAACTCAAATTGACTCGTTTTTAAAATGCAAGCCAGAGAATGCACTCAAATATTTATAATAACATAATTGAAAAAATAATGAAATGACCTAATATAGCTATTAGCCCAACTTGAGTGCATTTTGTCATATTTAGAAACTTTTTCTAAATCTGCAATCAATAATTAAAATATTAATGGTGCTGTGGACAGGGAAATCTACGTTTCTTTAAACGTTTAAAATATATACAATCAACGATTATAAAGAGAAATAAGACCAAAGCAACATTTTATACACATAATGCGTTTAAAATGGAAATGGTGTAATGAGTGTGTCCTTCTTGCTGTAGTACTTTATAGTTTTGTCCTCTTACTAATCGTATCTGTTGTAATGTGTTACTAATTAACCTCATAATAACATTTCATTGTAGTTATTGTATAGATAAAATATCAATGTGTGCTTCTCCGTTTGTCAGTCTGTTCATAAAACCATTCTATTGTTTCACTTCTTTCTATGTTTATAGGAATGACCAAGAAAGATTATAAATGTGTGTGTGTATGTGTGAGCTTGTGAGTGAAATAAAATGTGATATGTTTCATGTTTGTTTGGTTTTAGCCATAAGCTAGAAATTTTAAGAAACTTTTATAGTGCAATCCTTTTTATAGAGGTGGATGTTCATAATTTAGTTTATACACAAGCATAAAACATATGTATGTGTATGTGTGTTTGTTCATTATTGAAAAGGAATTTTAAATGCATAAATAATTTAGATACTCACCTTTATTTTAGTTGTTACATTCCTGAGATAGTTTTATTAATAAAACATTTTTAATTCATTTAACTTGTTGAGGTTAATTCTTATTTATTTTATATTCTAATGAAATAACGTATAAAGTTTATGGCATATAGACATATCCAATGAAAATTTTGTTCCATACAAGAATCAAAATCAATTATTAAGGAAATTTCATTTAGATAAAACGGCTGGAGAAATGCTACCTTTTAGCTGTTGATGAGATGCAGTAATGATCTTAAAACAAAGAAAATAAAATATTTTACTCACGAGAGCTGTTCAACTGACGTAGCTGTTGTGTTACCTCAATTGGTCTTACTAAAATGATAATTTTTCAATCAGCATCCAATCTACAAAAGTCAGTTAAGGAATTTTATTAAATGCAGATGCATAAAGACAAAAGAATTTTTGATTTGGTTGAATGCGCTCTATCAGCATTATTATACCTAGGAAAAGATTTTATATGTTCAGAGCTCCGCTTCTCAAATTACAAATGTTTTTGTTTTTAATGTTCTTGTAACACAACACTTGTAGCTTTGAGAAACAGTACCCAGATAAATTCACAATGTTTCTGATAACATAATACAAGTTTCTGGAAGATCTAGCGTTTTTCGGGATCGCTGCAGATAAATTTGAAACATTGAGTATTTTATTGAATATTCTGAAAATATTAATACAATTTTAGTAAACTCAAGCTTTGCTTAGAGTACTAAAATAATTTGGAATTCGAACAGCAAAATAGGCACACAAATAGAATTCGTATGTAAATTCATTTACTTTGAAAATGATCGGAATAAGAAGATCGAACGTTTGAATTACCGATATTTCAATAGGGCAAATGCAAAAATCTTTAATTAGAAATGTTACTAAAAATCATATTCAGCTCAATACGGATTTTACAGCTGACTTAAAATTAAATTGCATTGTCTATAAAATATGTAAATTGAGAATTTTTAAAATGTGCTTAAAGTAGTATAATCGATTAGAATATACATAAATGCACTAAAACACTACAATGAAATTTTTTTTTTTATCGAAAATCTTACAAAAGAACATTAATTTCTCATTAGCAATTACTTTCGTTAACTCAATTTCAGTTAAAAAAAATTATCGTGAGCTTCCCCATTATATATTATTCTTACATAATTTGTGTTTACTTTTAGCTGTAACAAACAGCCAATATTTTCATTCACATTCTGCTCATTAACACTTTTACTATAGTTTCATTATATCATAGATTTTGTTTTAGAATTTTCAAATTCATACTAAACGAAATGTATTGTCACAAAGAAAATAAACTTGTTTAGTCCAAACAAAATTTGTTTGCGTCTACCATTTTGTTTAATTTTTTAAAGAAATTCATTGTATACAAACCATTTCTAACTTCTAAATTATAGCTTATGCGTTCAAATACTCGTAAGACAACGAATACAACTACTGACAATAATAGTGGTACAACATCACAACAGCAGCCAAATAATGATATACATTTAAGTACAATGGAACGTAATCGATCAGTTGGCGATGTTGATTACAAAACAGGAATATGCGATCAAATTTGGTATGGCATAACGGGCATAGGAGGATTTATCTATCAAAATAGCTATATATTTACTAATGTTTTAATGATGGTAAGTTGATGCTGCAACATGTATGTATGTATTCACTTAAAAGAATAATTTTTCATGATTTTATAAATAAACAGGCCTGGTCCATTGTATATCATAGTTGGCTAACATTTGTTTTACTTTTATGGGCCAATGTTTTATGGATGATACCAAATCAACGAAAAGCCATGATGCGTTCCAGTCCTTTTATAGTCATCTATGCTGAATTGCTTTTAATAGCTCAGTATATGTATGGTATGGACTTAACTAATGACGAATTACCCTCCAAAGTAGATGTAAGTATTAATCACTATAGTTTGAAAATGTTGTAGCTGATATTAATATCCGAACGGAAGTGTTAAATCTGTCAATGGGATACGCAGTATAATAAAACTCTACTATGTTGCATGTTATATATCAAGCTATCAGTGTCTTCGATAAATCATAACTTTTAGTGCTGATTCAAAGATAGTAGTACAGCTCCTAGACGCTTTAAACAACTCAGTTGGAGTTCAATTTATTAAATGTCTTTGTTCTTGCACACAAAACGAACGATATGTGCAGGTTTCATAATTAAAAATAAAATATAGAAGAATTCTGCGCACAATAATTTACATTGAATAACCAAGGCAATCTAAACAAAATTTCAACTCTTTAGCTGAGATGGCTTGCAAGACACAAGATGTCAGCAAACAGTACAGCTAAAAAACAAATCGCTTTCCCAGATTTTCACAGGGAAGCATTTTTAAATGCCTTCCGGAAAATTCTTTGACAAATTCTTGTTATTTGTTAATTCTGTATCATGCAATGGAAGCATAAATATATTTATTTATTTATTTTTCAGATTTCTGGTATAAATTTAAAACAAATTGGTTTTGAACGTCCACAAGAGAATGGCATGCAACCCTGTATACCATTGATATTAAAACATCGTTCCTATTGATGTTTTGGGTCACATTAAGACAGTTTTTCAAAGAAAAGACTGATAAAAGGCGCGACAGCACACTGGCCGATATGTTTTGCACCCTTGCAACTAAGTGTCAATCATTCATTGCCGATCAGGATCAAGTTGATAGTAAAAAAGACTTCCAAGTTCCTGAAAAAATGGGCATCGTTATAAAACCTTTAGTCAGATTATGGATTTGGCTATTGGTTTTGGTGATATTTCTATGTGCCATGACTGGTGAAAAAATGACTGGTTTCGTATCTGCTATATGGCGTTGTTCCTATTTTTCCTTTTGGTATTTCAATCATCATCGAAAGCCTGTTGCTTATGTATGGATTTTCTGGCTCTTTAATCTTTTATGCCATGTCCATCTTGATACTTATATATACTTATCAGTTTGACAAATTTGACAAGTATTGGGAAAAGTATCTGAATATATCTACTACTACACTGTAAGTACTACAGGCTTAAGATCAGTTTAAGTCAAATTCATTTACATATAAATTTTTATTTATATATGTATATATTTTTCTAGGCAAACTGATATTGGTTTGGAGCGTTATAAAACTAAGGATTTATTTTGCACTTGGTTTCTCCCACCATAATTGTTATTTTAACTGTTATACAAGTTCATTATTTTCATAAACGTTTCATTGCCTCTATAAATCAACCAACTGAAGTTGTGGGTCGTGACTCCGAAGAACGTGTGCGACATAAATCACGTACCACTTCACGTGTAACCGAATCAGAAGGTTTGGAATTTGTTGAGTCTGCTGGAAATTTAATACGCCTCTTTTGAAACGTTGCCGTTATAAGACTGAAGTTTTCTTTAAACATTTTAAGGGCGTTATTTGGAGATTGTTAGAATTGCATTGGATAAAAGTTGTCTATGTTACTGCATTTGTTTGTGCTGTTAGTGTGAGGTGAGTAAAAACTTATGAAACATAAATAATTAGTTAACAATGGTTTCAGCATAAGAGGATTAGTGTTTACTTATATTGCATATACGTATATTAAGTTCTAACAAATTCTTATTTACAGGTATCCCTTCTTAATGTTCCATTTGTTGCGCTTTGCGTCATTGGTGTTGTATCAAATGTGCGCATGAAATTCTTCTTTAGCCGTCTGATATCACTGGTTGTCAATAATTGTATTGTCTAAAATGATCTATCAAATCGCTTACCTGAATCATAGTAATTATCAATTTAAATGCCCCAACGGTAATGGGCAAGTAACGGGCAACAATGTTGAATGGTTTGGACTTTACAAAGCCAGTCCTGAGTTTGGATTAATGGGTCTTCTGAAGAAATATATTATTTACATGGTCATTGCTACACTGCATGCAGTTATTGTCTTGAGGCAAAATCAAATGCGTCGTTTAAAGGGCACAGAAAATGATCCCTTGCCAAAGTGGCTTTTCCCAATGTGGGAAGAGAAGATGCCGAAAAGAAATTAGGAGGCATGATCCAATACTTAATTAATTATGGATTTTATAAATTTGGCTATGAAATATGTTTGGTGACCCTGGTTTCTACAATCGCTTATAGACAGGATATAGTTGCAGTGGCATATTCCGTCTGGTTGATATTATTACTGTTATTTAAAGAAAGAATGCACATATATGGGTATTTTACAAGTGTTTATTTTAACGGCAATTTTAGTGCAATATGTAATACTGGTAGAATTTCCACCTTCCATGTGCATCGGTAAGTATTATTTAGTGATTTTATACATATGTATGCTTATAAAATGCTAAAATTTCAAATTTTCATTTTAGAATATGCTTGGGTGAATACAAAATACTCTGAAGCTCTACAACGTTGGGCCATGTTGCCTGGTGATCTTCATGTTGATCATACAAGAAAATTAATATTTGATTTTGTACTTTTACTATTGATAAATCGCCAAAAACGCGTATTTACCCTAGAAAATGTTCCTAACTATCCTGGTGGTAGTAACAAATCTGTGGTGAAAGATATTGCCATTTGGGGAAAGTTGAATTTGAAAATCCCACTCACGATTTTCTTTCACACATACGCAACTATTTGGATATCTTCAAACATGCTGTTCTGTGCGGATTTTATTGGGTAACTTTAGCTGTGGTCTTTTGGCTGGTACAAACATATCGGACTTCTTGGCCATTGGTTATTTAATAGGTGCCTTTCTATTCTTATGGGAAGGTTCTGATTTCTATCTACGTCCCATACACTCAATTACAACTCGTTGGAAATGGTTGTTGGCCTACAACGTAGCCAATATTGTTACAAGACAAGCTTACAAATGATAGGTTGCTTATTTATGGATGCACTAAATACCAACTGTTGTTGGGTAGTTCATTTGTTTGGTATAAGTTGTACCAGCAAAGATTTAATAACGGATTTAATAAGTGAAGCAGATAACTGAATGCCCCGCCATAACAGTACAATCAGTCTTGTTGTGGGATACAATTTGTTTTTCTTTCCTTATTTTCCAATTGCGAATATTTAAATCATATTATTTTTGCCATATCATAACGGATACGAGGGCTAATAATATATTGGCCTCAAGGTGAGTTTTAATTTTTCTTATTTTATTCAATTATTGCTAAAAAAATGGATACTAATAGGGCGCTGAGATCATTGAACGTTTAAGGCAGAAACAAATTGAAAACGTCAGGATTATGAAGAGGAAGTTTTGCGTAAAATCAAACGCAAAATGGAAAAATCAGAGCAACTAACAGAAAATGTTAAGGCCATTGGAGAAACCAACTCATTTTGATGGTAAGCTATGCAATTTTTTCAATTATTGTTATCGGCATATATTTAAATAAGTTTAAGTACCTTTTCCAAAATTGAGTAATTCTTAAATATATCTAATATCTCTTAAATTGAAAAAATTGTTAAAATGTGTTTTAACAATTATGCAATATAATCTGTCATAGTCAATTTTCTCTGGCCATCTTGGCTTTTGATTAACATTATTAAGACTCCATTGAGGTTAACTACATTGATGGTTTAATATTAATAATGAACGCAGGAGTGTAATATTGTAACCAGTTGTAGTGCTTTTGTTATTTGTTATTTTATTTTAGTAACTTAAGCCTGATAGCATACGATTACTGACCGAAATGATGTATCAAGTGAAATCCGTTCGTTAGTGATAACTGTTTTCAACGTCAGATAAAATTGTATTTTGATCATATTGGTAGCAATCATTAAAAAATCATCGCTAATTACGGTTCATCAATTCAATTTCATCTATGATCTTGATTAGCAACTTTCAATTTTGTAAATAAAGTTGGATCAGAACTTTTCGAGCTAAATTCAAACCCATTTACTGATCAAAATAAAATTTTATTTGAGTATGTAGCTTGATTTATATCCTAAGTCTCAACTATGAAAACTTATTTACGTTTCTGATAACGAAACCGGAACAGAAGTCAAAATATATATTTTTGTAAACTTTATGGGAGAATAAAAGTTTATACAATTGATTATAATAGAAAAGATAAAAATAATACAAAACCCTTTTTCTTTAGTTGATTTCTATCTTAGAAATACTTTTTTGGGCGTTTAAACTTTTAACTTACTCACACAAGTATTTCGATTTAAGATAATTTGAGTGAATTGAGTGTTTTCGAAAAAAAATGTATATTATTTGTTCCAAAATAACGTTAGACAACAATGATCCAGCATTAAAATTGGCACCTCTGGCTCAGTAGCAGCTTTATTTCCTGCCAAAGTTTTGTTAACCACGCGCCAGAAAATATAATTAAATGCGTCCATTCATCCAACTCTACAACTATAACAAGTTGTAGCAGCAATAATGGATCGAAGGAGGATTTGGATAAAATGTTCATAAACACCAATTATGCTGATATAAAATCAATAAGCGATTATGACGAAAATAAGAAAACTTTCCTGAATTTACCAGACATTGAAATTCAAGCTCATTCCCAGGTATTTAAGAAAACTTTGTGAAAATTAAAATTTTTTTCATACTGTATATCCTAAACATAAATAAAAGCCTCGAACTCCAAGTACGGATGGCTTGAGTTTACCTTTGGAGGATTTTTGGAAGCTCCCAGATTATCCATCTGCGCTATACGTTCAGCTTCAGATTTAGTACAACTCAAAGATGAATATTCTGATGCATCTAATGAAGTGTTTTATGAGGTAAATTGCACAACTTTTAGTGCCAAAATAATTGAATTTGAAATTGTAATTTTATAGAATAACAATATGCCTCGAGCTTCAACTTTGTTGCTCTCAGCAAGAAATTTACAAACTGATGTTTCAAAAGTGACAATCACTCCTTTATTTCCTCTAATGTAACAAATGATCGTATATCCTTCCTCAATACGAATCATCGCAGACAATCTTCGGGAGTTTCTTGGAACGAAACAGTGTCCATTAAATGTGCAACGCCTAAAACATCTGAAGAAACCAAAGTTGTAATGCGCAAGAAGTTATTAAATCGTCGTCACCAAAGTGTAGGCAATGCCAAATATGTTAGGCAAAATGAGGACAGGCGTTTCAGCAATTTATCTTGGGCCCAAGAAGAGGCTTTGCTGCTTAACTCAAGAGGCCACATAGTTGGGGTCCTGCTGGTACAGATTCATTTGCCACGGACACGTCAATGATATACGCAAATGCCTGCCATGATCTACGCTTGCATGGACAATGTATTTTATTTCTTATTCAAAAGATTTTAATTAAACGTTTTTAAAATACTTTTGTATAAAATTTTAATAAAATTGTTTGTTTTTTACAGAAAATAAATCACTTTTTGTTATTAATTCCTGTTAGCATAATAAAGACAAGCGTTTCGTCTGGAATATCTATGTGAAATTGAGTGGATTTCAAACAAGATTTCAGATGTGTTGTTTGCCTATGTTCTGCATACAGGGAGTAATTGTAAATAACACGTTTAGATTTTTTAATAATGTACACAATTTTTTCTCAAACTGTTTCGAAGGTTATTTCTCAATATCCAATTTTGAAAATGAATTTTATTAAAACCTCTGTATAAATTTGTATTTAAATAATGAATGCCCTAAAATGTTTTTTTAATTAACTCAATTTTGTCTGAGTGTTAGTTTAGTATCTCTTTTTCTTTCGTGAACACTGGATCTTAAAACTAATCCAAATTTTATTTTAAGTCGGCTTTTATAAATAACAAAACCTTTATTTATTTTGCTTTTGAGCATATTTATTATTTTGCTTTGATTTTAATTTTATTATAGAACATGGAAATCCTGTTTATGGCTCAAGACCTCATAAAAGGAAAGAAATAAAACTGCATCCACAGGGTAATATATTTTATTTTTTCTTTATGTTTAAGTATTTAATGTAGGTTTTATATTATTATTATTTTGCCTTATTTTATATTCATTTTAAAGCATGTTGTATAGCTTATTATTTTTATTAACCATACCTATGCACATACCTATTACAAAAGCTCCTGCATATTCACAACAGCTTTTTTACTATATTTAGCATATTGATTTGGTAGGATTTTCAATTACTTACGATCAAACATAATATAGATTCTTGTATTATTATTATTTCAATATGAATGGGCTGATTCATTAAGTTCGGTTTATTAAGATTTTTACTTTTTGCCTTTCAATTAAGAAGGATTTTTTTGTGATTAATTGTAGTGTTCAACAACCTTTAAAAAAGACAAGAAAAGTAAATTTAAAGACTTATTAGTTGGGGTACAACCTGGCTGTTTCGTATCTGCTATGATACTCATCAGCACCCTTTTGCTTCGAACTCCGGCTTCATCTAAACATGCACTGTTTTACATTGCTGCTTAGACAACTGAACCACCAGAGCTTTGATTTATTTTCTGTCTATATTTAATTTGTATCAATCACTTCAAATTTGTATCACTTTGTTGTACTTGTTGCCTGGATGACTTTTTGTCACCTCAAAGCAATAATTTCAACTGTTTTTAATTTGTTATAGATTTAACTATAGATTTAATTATATGTAATTGATTGTAATTTTAAATTATTGGATCTTTCATAATTGGGGCCGGGCTTAGTTCTTATCTAATCATTTTATAAGGTTAGAGGTTTGTCTTCAAACTGAGTTAATTATCCTCGAGTTCAGTATAATTCTATAATTCAAAATTATTATTATATTTTTTTGCTTTAGCTGTTTATATCTATGGGAATAAAGATATAATTTAGACTTTTAAAATTAATTAGGTCAATTGTTTTTAATTTTTTTTATCATAATTAAATAGCATTTTTGTTCATCTCATTTGTTTATTGGCATTTGTAAAATCATAAAAGTTATGATAATTAATTGTTTATGCATTAGGCTCGTATCTGAATTAACAAATTTTTAATTTTTGTAAATATTTATGTACCTCTTTATGTCTTAGAATTATACAGTTCTATATATTTAGATGATATATTTACATATTTTAACAGCTGTTCGTGCGGGCGATTATTATATGTTTGAGGATATTGATGATAAATTTGAGTTAGAAGTAATAACCGATTCCGAAGGTCTATTTGATCATGACAATGAGAATATAACTGAAAGTGAAATAAAATGAGCCGCCGTAAAACGTTATATGATGTGAGTATGACATGAAAAATATTAATACGAATTATTTCCATATTATAAATATTGTAATTAATACTTCAACTAGTGTATTCAGACAAACTATTTTATGCTTATTGAACACTTATTTGACAGCTATTGCATAGAAATTTGTCAAATAAGAGAGTAATAAATATACAATATTTTTCATGAATACAATCGTAATACCTTATTTGAACAAACATATTTAAGGAATCCAAATGGGTGTGCTATCAGTCATATCGAAATATTGGATTAATTAATTTTTACTATCCTAAAACATCCGAAATTTAACGACAATACGTTAATGCTAAAAAAAATAATTACAATAATATGACCTTAGGACTGATAGCACTCGCATTTGAATACCTCAATTATATTCACACATTTATATTTGTATACCAAATTAATTTTAAAATTATGTTTTTCAAAATTTTGTGCATGCATTGGATATACATACATACATACATATATTTGTTTTATTAAAATGAAATGTTTATTATAAAATATATATGTATATGTAAAACCACCACTTAACATATTACAAATGCGTACAAAAAAAAAATAAATAAATAAAAAATAAAACGAAAGGTTTGGAAGAATATTAATAATATTCAATATCGTCGTCAGATTTACTTAAAACAACGTTCTTATGCCTCCGCACCGCATCTCATATTGGTTTATTGTTTGATGAGCATCAAACTGGTGACGATATAGATGCGGGTGTAGGTAAACGTGTTTCAACTTTATCCGAACCTTTATGTTATCCTCCACGTTCAACAAGTGAATATTTTGTGAGTTTTAGTTTTTCTGTTTAATTTCAAAATCTTAAATTCTTTTCTTTTATTAATATGAGTTTACTGATGTTTAATTAAAACACAATTCAAACGACACAAGTTATATGCATATATATAATAACTATTTACACTTGAATTTACATATATACACACACCATAGAATAACAGCAAAATTTTTTGCTACACCTTTTCTTCAATTATTTATACCTATGTATATACCCGTATGTACTACAAAACTTCAAACAAATTTGAAGAAACGTATCTAGATACGTATGTATGTACGAGTACATGTTTACACTAATGGCTAATTTCATGATGTTATTGTTTTAAATGTACATAATTATGCGACCGAATAAAATGTTTGATATCGTAAAATTCGCCATAACGCTTTCTCTTATACTTATCAAATTACTGTCCAGCTGTCACACGTTTTGATCGTTTTAGAAGACATAATAAACGACTATAAATTACGAAAAATCTTCATGCAGCTCTACAAGCTTTTAAAAATTATATAATTTAATATATTATAACTAGGAAAGATCCATTGCACCTTTCTCTCTTAAAACCATTGATTTCAAAATATATTTCCTTTACAACTATATGTATGCATCAAAACAAACGAGTTTCCGTTGCAAAAGTGCTCTTTTGCATGCGTCAAACGCTAGCAGCGTTTATATAATTATCATTTATTTTTTTCTTTTGTTAAATATACACATAATATAAAATCAAACAAACCCAGAAAATTATTATTATTTTTTCTAAGATATGAGATTTTTACGAGATTTGCATTATAAAATTAAATACGTCATATCAAAGTTATGAACGATATGTAAAACATTTTATTCAAAAATATCATTTATGAAAAAACAAATTATGGATAGAATTTAAAATACTGATGATAGATACATCCATACACACATATATAGATTACCCATGGACAGAAAAATCTTGTTAAATTTCTTACGTAGTATAATTTACGTTACAAACTAACGTAATTACATAATTGTAGGCTTAAGTTCTTACTACATTTATGAATGATAACGTTATATAAAAGTAAATTTAACAAACGTTTGCCGAAACTGATATTCGCTTTATGTAATTTGTAAATACATAATACGTATAATTTTCAGTTGTCCAAAATACAAATAATGAATGTATTAAAGAAATTATTAAAAATGTGTGCTAGTTCTAACATCATGTCTGTATTTATGTGCATTCCAATTCACAATCTAAGTTGTATAGTTTACGGAGAAAACAGTTCAAATACAAGAAAAACCAAAACAATTTATTTCTTTGTGAATTTAATTATGCTTGAGATTGATTCACCATATACGACTTCAAATGATACAAGCAAATTTGTGAATTAGGTCAATGTTAAAACTTTCCAACTGAATAAATTAATTATTATTTGATGCAAAGCTTTAAATACAATTTCTATTCCTGAGTAAGAATAAGAACTACCCATGTACTTTTTACACAACTATTTCCTATAGTACACAAAATTTGTTAAGCAAAAGCCCCACTGTAACTATCACAATAGGAAGTAAACTAAGCTATTAAGAAATAAATACATAAAAACATAGTATATATTAAACTAAACCTTTGATATCTATTTGATAACCATACATATGTACATATATGGCACTAAGAGTTTTTGCTTAATTTTTTTATCTATCGTCAATAAAATAATAAATAAGATACAATTTCTCTTTCGAAGGAATGTCAAAAACTAAACCTATTAGGATGGTCAAACTGATATGGGTCCTTCCAGTGAAGGTGCCGAAATTCCTTTAAAACCACAAACAAGTGAATTAAAATTAAAACTGAAGTTGATAGTGGTAAATACAGCTGATGACCTGGATGCTGGTAAATATTTTATTATTAATTAATACACAAATGTTCTCAATAAAAGAATTTCTTTTAAAGATTTCCAGGCCAATCCTATTATACGTTTGATGGAAGCCTTTTAGTTTCATTAACCATACGTTTAAATCGTTTTCGTGTAATTATCGTTACGTCAATAAAATTTTAGCCGAAGAAAAGAAAGCACTCAAGGAATCGAATAATTGTACATGTTCAAAGGACGTTTCAATGTGAAAATGCCGCTTCATTATTTAACATAATGAAACGTAACTTGCCAGGTATTTAAATGAAATTTTAGTTTTAAATCATCGAATTTGTACTGTATGTATTGAAACATTCAATCAATGTTTAAGTTATTGTCTTTAGTTGCTTTTTTTCAGTTCAATAACAATTCAAGAAAAATTTTTTTCTAATTTTTGTGTGTAATTGTTATAAAGGCAAACCTTTTAATTTCACTACAATTAGAGATAGAAAATAAACTTCATACATACATATGTATGTATGTATATGTAATGCAAATGTAGCTGTTAAGTGTATATTTAAAATTTGAAAGGAAAATGGTAATTTGCAACTTATTTCAAAGAACTCAATTAATCAACAAAACCATAATTGGTGTGTAATGGGCTTGCAGAAAATTTGCAATCTATTCGTGTATTTTTACTGCTATTGTAGGAAACGTAACGATTCTAAGGCCTTCATATCTTAGCTGCAAAAATACTTTCAGCCTTTTGCAATGCTAAATAGTTAAATTATCTCGTCTAAAAGAACTACTTATTATGCAAAAGTAAGGAAAAGCTCTATAATACCGTAATTTAGGTAGTGTTAGCTAATACTTTTTCAACATGAGTTTTTGTTACAACTAAATAGTTTTGTAACAGCGCTTATTCGGCTGATTTACACATGTGGTGAAAATCTTTGTGTATTTTATGTACAAAGGTATTGTAAGTAATTGTATGTAAAAGAAATAACATACATAAAGTTTCATAAATAAGTCTTGAAAAATTAGTTTTTGAACCTAATAAACATTTAACCTTGAAGTAAGTGGTGTGGCAGACAAGTACACAAAATAACACACTATTGATTCTCATACAATCTAGAAACCGCAAAATGTATTTGAATAAAATTTATAATTATTTTTTTAATTAAAAAAATTAAATTTGCATAAAATTATACGAAAAATACATTAAGTAGACAAAAAAAAATGTTTGAACAAATTTTTAATTTTTAACTGCAGGTTCATACAGTAAACATATTTTATTTGCTTTATGCTGCATTTTGATAGTGATTTTGTATAGAAAGAAATGAATGCCTATTAAATGTTTAATTTATATTATAGTACATACTCTATAATTACAAATAACATTATATCATTTTATAATTTCATTAATGTATTGCTTATTTCTTTTCTATATTTCTTTTTGCATATTTAAATTAATTTATTGCTACCTGTATTATTTGCTCTACATGCTCACCAATCACCAATTAATTATCGAAATCGAAATTCCACGCCATCAAATATGTTCTAAAAAAATCATTCTTAATTTTTTTTTTCAATTAAAATTGTTCTTTATGTTTGCCAAAATGTTATTTTGCAAAATTATTTATATAATTTTTAATTGTTTTTGTATGGATTATGATTTGTATTTAAAATTGGTTGATTATATTGTATAAATATATGAGAGTAGTAGTGACAGTGAAGCTGCTGGCGCTCTTTCAACATCATCTAAACGGAACTCCAATAATGCACTTAATAATATTATAAACATACAAGAAACGCCACAAAACAATCACAATACTTATGAACCTTTGCAATCACCAAATCCACCACTGCCAACATCACAATCTCCACTACCTACCACAGCTACCACCTCCACCATACAATCATCTGATATACAAGAGTATAACGATGACGCAATAGATTCATTAGATGCCGTTGATGCTAGGTAAACAAATTTGTTTGAAAACTTTTTTATTTATTAACTTTTTATTTCTATAATTTGTAATTTTGCATATCTATACTAACAAAATGGAAATTCTCAAAAACATGAAATATGATTAATTTCATCTACATTTTCTTTCTACTTTCAAAAGAATTAGAAACCTAAAATAATTCTAAATTTTCCCAAATTTTTATGCATATTTTCATATTAAATTTTTTTTTATAGAAGCAAGGAAAGTATTGAGGATCGAAATAGTAAAGTAATGCGTGGGTAAGTTTTTTTTATAAATTGTTTTGTATTTTGCTTAAAAAAAGTGACAATTGTATTTTGTTTCTAAATATTTCAAAACAAAAATATACTTACATACATATACTTACATACATGTAAAAAATTGTAAATAATTTATCAAACAATTATGTGTTAATTAATACTGACATAAATATACATACATACTTATTGCGTATACATTTTGTTTTGTTTAAAACTTTAAGTTTAAATACATATGTTCATGTAAAAACACAGATCAAAATCAGTTAAAGTCCAATACAACAAACATACTACGTTTAAACAATGAATAAAAATTGTCACCAAATGGCCTTGTATACACACCAGATATATTTTCTTTGGCTCCAATTGTATATAAATTTATAAATTCTTTTTCTATTCCTGTTTGAAATGTTTGTGTATTTCAACTTGGGATTTCCGGCATAAAAGTCCCAATAAATTGGCTCAAAGAAAGATTTCTCTGTGAGATCAAAATTAGGCTCATTTTGGGGCACAAGCACGTCCACCATAAGATGAGCTGGTGGTACGTTACCCGATTAGAATGGCTATTCAAGAAAATGCGTTGAAGTATTTATTGAATGTTTATTTAGAAACCACAAAGGAAATATGAAAAATTATTATTTTAGGTTTTCATACAATGTTTACGCAAAAGTTAACTCGCAGACCCATTTTCCCGAAGAGTTACAAGTTTTTGCATGTACTCACTTATGATAATTATACACAACAAACAGACTTACTTTCCACAAGATGACCGTTAATGGTTGTCAAATTTCCCTGTTGGAAAGCCCGATAGCTTCAATTTCGAAATAAGTTTTAACTATATGTAATTGCAAAATTAGGAATCTCTTGTTTTTGATCTGTGTTAATCTTGTTGTTGTACACCTTTCTAATAACTTTTCTTGTTAATACATTTTATTTATACTGCAAAACGCTTTAAATTTTTATCATTTGTAAAATACGCAACAGTAATCAAAAATTAAAAATAATCCCTGTATTTATGTATTTCTAAAATATTTATGTTTTTTGTTTAACTGAAAAATTGTAAAATTCTTAATTATTGGTGTTTGCTTTTGGCTTATGTGTTTCTAATGCAACGTATAAAAATAGACGCAAATCAGAGCCTTTACCAGAAATACGTATCAAGGCTCCTTCGTTTGATCGCGGCAGGCGAGGTTCAGGTTCTTTAATAAGCAAACAATGGTCTCAAGAGAAAGTTACCAGGTAGCTTAGCATTTTTTTCTAAAAATCATCAAACAAAATTCACTAAAATCTCCTTTAATTTACACTTCAATATGCCTGCTAAATTGTCTTGTTTTACTTATAATATATTTTTAAATTTCTATTGTTACATTGATAATTTGAAAGCATTTTCTAATTTAAATTTTTTTTTCATGAAGAAGTTTTTATAATTTTATGTAAATATCACTTATATCACGAAAAAGTTTTAATTAAAAAAAAAAGCGATTCCATTAAGGAAATCAATGTACTAATTCACTATCCTAGTTGTAACGCTTAACGTTGTATATGAAGACTTTTTTTTCGTTTTTTCCTTTTCACCAGCACACTTACGCTTTTCGAATTGAAAAGTATATTGTTTTCGATATTGCGTTTCTACCTTTTTTTTGTTTTGTTGCAGAACTGTGGGCGAAGCTGCCATTTGAGCGCTTCTGAGGCATTTGCAAACAATAAATGAATTTTGTATGTAACAACTTAAATGTTTGGCTGCAGTATTAAACAATTAGAACAGCCATTTTCTTATTAAGTTAGCGTCTCGCAGTTATAAATGAACCCCAAAGTTTTGAAACACATTTTATAGAAATATAATAATTTTCACAAGCCAGGTTTTATTTTGTTGGATAAATTAAATATTATGTATATTATCAAAACTGGAATTCTGATTTAAGTTCGGCATTTCAGATTACCTAGCAACACATACATAAGTATTTGATCTTAATTTTTGAGATGTGTTGTTGGTCTAAATAAAATGTTGAAAATATCATTACAATAATACATTAATAATATATGAAATTCCCAGCTGGTTAAAACTTTTCATAAAATATTATATTTTTTAAATACACAGTTTGCATCCATATATTTTATGCTTGAGATTTGCGATTTACTACAAATAAATTTTGAACATTTTCAATCATTTAAATTTAATTGTGAGCATGAGATATTTTCGTATCATCATCTAGCTTTGAGATACATTTTTAACATTTCAAAAGCGTATGTTTGTATGTCACATTTAACACCAGGTAATAGATAACGAGTACTTGTTTTACACAAAATATTTATTTTAAGATCAAAATAATCTTTATTAAATGCAATCCAATACTTTATTTCATAATATTATATTTATTATTTGTTTACATAAAGATTTATTAAGCAAAATCATATAATTAGAAAATATGCGTAGTGCTTTTTTCATAAAACTTTATAAAATGTTTATTAATCTCTCCTTTGCATGACTTCTATACAACAATTGCCAAATAAGAGCTTAATAGACATTGTATAAGTTTTATGAATAAGACCCATAAGTATATCTATTATATTGCCAATTTATTTATTGAATGTTGGTTGTATGTAATTAATATCTGTGTAATTTTGAAACAAATTTAATTAAAAAAAGTTTCAATAGTTTCACTCAGTTTATTTAATAAGTAAAGTTTAGTTGAGTGTTGCCTTATAAGAATTATAAAATTGTTCTTTTTACTTTTTAAGTGAAACTGTTAATAGACTGATTTTCAGTATTAATTGAATAAGAAAATTTTAATTTATTTTAGGATTGTGAAATTTATTTTAGATATTTTCAAGTCAGTGCTGTTCTGTTATTTATATTTATGTATTTATTTACAGTAGAATGAATTAGAAATAGGCGATGATCAAATTCCAACTAAAAAAGACTTGGTTTTATTAAAATAAAATGACCACCAAATTCCAGTTTTAAATAAAAAATATCTCTTCAAGGAGACTAGTGTTCGGTCGTATCTTAATTACTTTCCATATGCTTGCATTGTTTTGCCAGTTATTATGCTAAATTCTTTTAGATTTGGCTATTTCGTTTATCGGAAATATTTGTTGCACTATGACTCAGCAATATCCCGATATAAGCAAATTTGTCATAATATGTGTTGGCAACATATGCGGTCCAGCTTCTCCCCTATAAAAATTTGTTTTGACACTAAAAACTATTTTACTTCAATTACAGCTTCAAGTTTTCCAAAAATTGGGTTTCGCCATATCTCGACTATTTATATAAACTTATACCGGAAACTTAATAAATTTTTATAAGCTACAAGTATTGAAATTTCGCTCGTACTTGTAAAAGCTTCAAAATGTTTGGATGGGTTTTTTGGTTTATCAATATTGAATGAGTTTTATGTGAGTTGAGTTTTAATATGAAGCTTTAGGTCAGTTTATATAATATATATAGTGTATATGTATTATTTGTTAATATTTCTGCTCTCCTTCGGATAGCTACTTCAGGGCAGTAAAGAAGAAGAATATTGGCAAATAATACATATATTATATTAAACTGACCTAAAGCTTCATATTAAAACTCAGCTCATTTAATAAATAAGCTTACGGAAGACTTCTGGGTATTCGGAGTTAGATATTATGTTATCAGTTGAAATATATAAATACTGCGTATCCAGCGCCTTTGGTGGCTGAGCGGGTAGAATACCTGAACAACAGCTACAAGGTTGCAGGTTCGATTCCTACTACCATAGACAAGCAAAAATCCTCGCAGTTTTGTGCTTGAAAAAGTGTATGCTCATTAAAATTATTTCATTATTTAATACATTTCATTTCCAGCAATCACCATAGTGAATTGTTCAAAATCGAACATGTTATGTTACGACGAAATATGTATCCAACTTATTTAGTTTTAAGAAAAAGTAGGCCAAAACACATTTCTTTAACAGCGACCGTTCATGTACTCTAAGTTTAAATATAAAAACAGAACAGCTCTAAAACTTTTATACAAATCATTAAAATATTTCTTGCCTGTTATTTTTATTTTTTAAATTATGCTTACGCCAGCGGATTAGCATTCGATGATGAAGACTTCACAGCTCGTGATCACAATATAATAGTGGAAGTCTTAATATCCGCTTGGTTTGCAATACTGTCAAATACGGATCTTATATGTTATATAGTGGTATTTATAAATCAGGTGAGTTAACCATATACACAAGCGCGAATAAATTATGTACATACATATTTTATTAAAAACTTTTTACAAATTTTTTTTCATAGGTGGTCAATGCAACCTTAATATCATTACCTCTACCCTTAATGGTCTTCCTTTGGGGCACATTGTCCTTGCCACGGCCTTCAAAAACATTTTGGGTTACTTTGATTGCTTACACCCAGGCAATTGTGTTAATAAAATGCATCTTCCAATTCAAATTAATCTGGATTATCTATCATTATGAGAATATGTCAAATTGGCCTTTGCATATTGAAAAGTTGTTTGGTGTTGAAGCGTCATCCGATTATTCCACATATGATTTATTATTGCTATTGGTGTTATTCTTCCATCGGTAGAATTTTACTTTTTGTTACCGCTTGCTATTTTCTTTTTCTTTTCATTAAATTTAAAACTTTTTTTTAGATTTATTTTGAAGTCTCATGGCTTATGGAAATTGATATGTACAAAACCCATTGTAGTATATGGCGATGATGATTACGATTCCAAATCCACCTTGTAAGTATATTATACATACATATGTATATGAAATTAAATGCATATAAATGTTAGGGCTACGTAAATAAGATCCTTATAAAGAAAATATTTTTCAAATTTTAAATTGTTATGCATTAGGTATTTTGGAATAAAAAGATAAAACCATGAATACGGATCCATATTCAAGTTCAGGTTCAGACGTAATAAATTTACAAAGCAATCAAAATTCGTGTAGAAAAGTGCAAATATTACGCAAGAAGAAAAACGAAAATCATCCGTTGTCAATACACAGAGTAGTATTAGTTCAAGGCCATCTATTTTTGAAAAATGGATTATGGAGAGCATCAAAGCAAATGCTGAAGATGAAGATTATGTGTTTGAAGAAGGAGGTATTATTTATTCAGGAGTCGTATTCATTCTTTATATCAGTAACTCTGTCTAGTTTTAGACTCTCTTGGCAAGAGAGTCTAAGCC
>BGZK01003604.1:0-22252 GCA_005406025.1 Eumeta japonica
TGTTGAATATCTTTTAAACCATCAATTGTATCGTGTCGACGCAAAGGACCTTTTTTTTAACCTTACTCTTTAGAAACTTCCGTCCCCTATTTTACTCTTCAATAACATATTTTTTTAATTGTTACACAGCAAATTTTTCTTTAAAACCATGAGGACATACAAAACTTTTTACATTTTTTAATTGAAATTTGGTGGAGTTTCAAAAATTTTCATCGCTATTTTAAACCCTTAGGGGACGTATTTCTAAAAACGTCATAATAGAAATCATCTCCCCAAATTTCAAATTTCTGGCATTCTTAGCCATAGCTCTATGTTGCTGAATTAGTTCCCAAGTCTATTTTATAACAACCTCATTTAATAATATAATTATGTATAGAATATAATTATACTGAGAGTTTGGAATCGATAAATTATATAAAATAACAGTTCTCATACAAACTTGCACCCCTACGTCACCTAAGGAACATTTGTGCAAAATTTCATGCTTCTAGACCCAGCGGTTTCAGCTGTGCGTTGATCGATCAGTCAGTGAATCAGTCTCAGCTTCTTCTTTTATATATATGTGTACGTGCGTGCGTGCATGTATATATATATATATGTATCATATAGGTATTGAAAGAAAATTAGTTGTTACTAAAAGATGTATCATAGACAAAGGAAACACAAGCTTACAGGCCGCCTGATTTGGTCACCGTATTTACGCTAACGATGTTTGCATTTTCGTTAAAGTTTTCGCTAAACTGGAAAATTGTTGTAAACCTTGATATTTTGCAAACTAAAGATGTGGGAGTTTGCCGTCTGTTAATATTTAGTTACCATTGTGATCCTGTATTAATAAAAACAGTCGCGGTGAAAGAACTTAAACGTATTTTAAAGAGTTATTCTGTAGCAAAATAATAAGGAGTATTCATAGTCTTTTGAAAACTCATAGAATATTCATGTCTGCCTTGCTTTAGCTAGGCGATTCAAAATACACCTGATTGTATTGACTCGTTTTTGATATTTTTTTAATGACTTTTACCACTTTTTAGTTTTGGACTATTTAAATTTTATGATTAATCTAGGTGTTGCTCGTGAATTAAGATAATTGATGATATAATCGGCCATGCTTCTCCTTTGCTTTTGTACGGAGAAAAAGGAAAACCGGTTCCCGTCCCAGGGCTTCTTCATTTCGGATTGCATACCCTTGACCTGGAAATTTCGTCAAGCCGTTGATTAGATAAGTCGGTTACCAAAAATTTTAATGTTAGAATCATTACACCCATTTCACCGGAATGTGGAAGACCGCGAGTACAAATGACGGTAATCCAAGCTGCATTGCTTTGTAACTGAAAAATTACTAAATGGATTTCTATGAAAAAATACTTTGTTACTTAATTTTTCCTAAGTATAATGCAGAATATGACGCAATATAAATAACTTAAAGCAACTGCAACCTAATACACATAAAAATTATCACAAAATCTAAATTAACTTTTGTCAACATGCTCGAATTAAAGATGCAACAACATCTCGACATACTTTCCGTCATAGAAAAGTATATGGGACCACTTCGGGATCCACTTTAGTAGAAAACAGTTAAGCTTTTGTAGGTACATAGGTGAACGTGCGTAACATAACTCGATCACAAATCATATACTTGTCTGATGAGTTGAAGACTACTACTGGTGTACGTGTGAAGTCCAGGGTCAGTGGAACTCTACTAGTGTTGAATGTATGTTCATCCAAGTACCAAGTACTTTTTTCCTATCAAGATATCGTGTTACTATCCGCGTGCTCCTAATCATTATGATGTACATGTTAAATGTCATGGTATCCATGTCACATTGATAAATTGAAGAATAAACTCTACCGTCGCTGTCGCTTCTATTGTCAACCCAGCTACGTGAGATGACGGCTCCAGAGCATAAATACGTCGGTAGATTAACAAGATCAACAAAACAAACGAATAAATAGTAATTTCAAATCGATTTAGCCGTTTCTAAAAAAATCGACTGACACTTGTAGAAAATAACATGCGCGTCGGATATGGAACCTCTTTTTTTTTGTAGTCGGTTAACAAATATCACGAATTCGCATACGACGGCCTGATGAAATGCGAAAACACAGTTTTGTAACGACCCGGGTCGCTTTTAGCGTTCCGTTTTATTTTTTCAATGAAATCTCTCTCGTTCGCATCACGAGATAAAGCGGACATAACGCGCCGCGAGCCAATACAAAACAAGTATTTGCAACCAGACCGAATATCTTGAGAACTTTTTATCGCCGGCCGGCGAGCGACGCGGCGGCGGTACGAGAAAAGACGATCTTAAAAAATTTATCCCTGAAGCTCCCAGGAATTCCCATCCTCCGGGAAAGGTAATCGAGAGTCCCCTAGTTGACTTGATTTAGCGTTTGTATAATACCCCTCTCCTCTTTTGCGTCCCGCGGCTCCCGCGTCCCGCCTCTTCCCTCGCCGCACCCGCGTCGAGGTTCGGTTTGGCGTTGGAATATTTTATGTGACCCAATATTGGCCCAATCAGTTCGTTTCGTGTGTTCGAGAAATTGGTACTGAAATGTGGCGCGATGGCTTCGTCTCCTTTGTAGCATAATGATGGGACGTGGATTGGCTCTAAATTAAAAACGAACGCGGAAATTGCGATGCTGTAATTCGGTCGCCATTTAAATATTTCCCATGACGAAATATATTCAATTACTTTGCGTGATGAAGTTATAGGAAAGAAGACAGAGATATTGTCATAGCGTGCATGCGCTCTTAAACGCATGCTGTCGTGAGATGTCATCGATTACGGACCTGTCGAGGTATCGTATTTCATACACGACTGAAAATATAAACGTTTTGGTATGCGACACGATTTTTATTTAACGCGCGACGCACATAGAGAAATAATTGTGCGACGTCACGCTAACGAAGGCTCGCTGTCGTACTGAATGTTTGAAGCGCAACACGGCGCTTCCATACCTGGACAATTTACCGAACCGGTTCACAGTTCAATTGATCTGAAACTGAAAAATCTCCATATCACATGTGACCCCGCTCTGCCCGAAGCATTGTCGTCGAACATGGCAACGTGTAGGTCAAAAACGCACACCGCACACATCCCGTGCCTCGATTATCGTAAAATAAATGAAAAACCGGACAAATACGAGTCGAACTCGCCCACTGAGGGTTCCGTAAAAATTTGCAATAACATTTATAAATACTTCAGGAATCGAGTCTCGCAGTTTTTTCCGAGCTTTTTTTGTAATTTTTTATGATTTAATTAATAATATACGGCTTTCAGATTTCTTTTCTTCTACATAAATTAGTAAAAGTTTTAAAAAATCCTCAAAAATATTTGGTTATCTGTACAATTATGACTGCGGATACTGTTGTTTAACCTCGATGATTGATTACATACTTTAAAAAATAAATACTTTATTTTTTATGATTTAATTACAAATGCATGATTTTTAAATTTTTTCCTAAACTTGTAGTATAAGACGGTATTACTTGTCAAACTTCATAAATCTAGGTCAACGGAAAATAGTCTATAAATTTTGATTCTCAAAATATGCATTTCTTGCGGCATAAACTGCCGTCTTTTTTCACGTAACTTATAAGTTTGATATTTTCACAACTTCATGGGACTGTAGACTTTAGTATACGCTTTTAATTTCAATTTGACACCTTCACGCGTTCCCGAGATAAAGGGTCTTAACAGACAGACGGACGGATGAACGGACGGACAACAAATTGATCCTATAAGGGTTCCGTTTTTCCTGTTGAGATACGGAACCCTTAAAAGTACTATTGTTTTTGTTGTGATGGATGTATAATACTGAAATTTAATTCCCGTAACTGATCGTCGGATCCGCTGCAAATGCCCTTCACGCTCGGTTGAGCCACGACGGACGAGCTGTTAGCGACTTCACGGAAACCACTAAGTTCGAATCCTGATTACGGACGTATCGGTTTATGAGTTGTTGATTAGGCTCAAATCGAACCACTCCCGCCGTGCCTCGGACGATACGGACGTGAACTGCCGGCGTCGAAATTTATCACGGCAAACTTATGGTCCTTGATTCTGAAAAAGATAAAAATATTATATGCCTTGACAATCGGATGATTGTTAAGGCATAGCAATCATCCGATTGTTATCACATCCGATTTTGTATCACAAACATTCGTTGTAATCAACAGATATTTTACACAAAGAACTTTATCTATTTCTATAAATTAAAGTTTCTATGAAGAAGATAAGAGGTCGTCGTAAGACTGAATTCTTATATCACATTACCACATTACATTGTTCCATTGATTTCACCTGCTCGTTTGCCGTGACACTGATCATCCATTTTGCGCAGCTACAACAACCTGGAGACCCTCAGAGGCCTGGAGCAGTTCACGCACGTCGAGGAGCTGATACTGGACAACAACAGGCTCGGCGACGACGTCGCATTCCCGTTCCTGCCTCGGCTCAAGACACTCTCGCTCAACAACAACGCGGTAAGCACATTTGGCGTACAAGTACAAGCACGCATGGCGTAGGAGGAGCTCTCGGCGGGCAGAATTAGTAGCTTTATTGTCGTATCACAATCACAAATTTAGCCCTATCTCTGCAGCGTAGTGTACAGGGTATCTAATATGAGAATGACAGTCGTAGTTACATATTACATCCCCTTAGGGAATGATCTTTTTATGAGCAGAAAGTATAATATATATTGTGGACTTCACACGTCATACTATTTTGTCCGAAAAAAAGGGGTCACAATGAATATGTCAGCACATTTTTGAAGGTCACAAGTCACAGTCACAAGACGTAGTTTAGATTGAAGATCATTGATGTCGTAATTTCAGGTATATACCGATAATTGTAATATTAATTCGTTTCGAGTAATTGAATCAGATACTAAAAAAGGAACTAAATTTTAATTACTTTCGTTATTGAATTCATTTTAAAATAACACAACTCTAAGCGTAATGAATTCTTAAAGCGACAGACATTTGTATAATAAATAAATTACTTTTAAATGGCAAATATTACTAACCGCCCGTGAGTTCCGCAAGAAAACGCGAAAACATCAAACGAGTAAAAGCCAAAATGGCTGAACCTCGCGGCCCCCTTATTGCCGCGCATGTCGTCTATAAAAACGCAGTAAATCTCCATGAATCTGTGACATTTATTTACAAACACGACTTTTTGTTCTACACCTATTGCTTTTGTATAAGCGTAAATGTGTTTGTTCTAGACTCGACCTGCCTTTACACTTTATACCGATGTTTGTGTAAGTATAATATAGTTGTATGATGCGTGAAATATTCGCGACCCAAATAATGATTGTTGAATACCGTTTGTCAATGTAAACTGTTATATTTTTTTTTATACGCCAATGCAAAATATACGCCAACGTTTTATCGTTTACACTGACCAATACTATCGTGATATTTTCTTTATAAAATGACTAGCAAACACCAGTAACCTAATTTTCGTAGACTGGAATAAGTTCTCACTTAAGCATGTCGAAAACAACGTGTAAAATCAATTCAGTGTTTAATGTCTTACAGTAGGAGATCTGGCGTCTGCGATTTCGGTAGGATAGATAATTTACCCATATCATATTGTGTATTCTCTTAAAATTGTTGTCTATTAATCTAGTATTATATCTATTTAAAATAAAATAAAATAAACGATGTATCTCGTACGTAGCAGGGCAATGCTAATCAAGCTGTGTGTTCAAAAACCACTCAATAGCTGGTGTGTTTGTATAATATGTATAAATATAAATAAATATAATCTGTATGATTATACGCGACAGAGACACATACATTTATAAAAATTATGTTTAATGCTGTGATCAATTTGGGGACAGCACGAAAATGAACCGGCTCGACTGGTGGGAATCCACACTCTCAAAGTATACAGACGTGAAGTAGGAACTACCACTGTTGCCTTTCGTCCACTGAATAAGAGTTCCGGTGGTCTATTACCTTGCACCAAATACTCCATTCTTTCCTAGAAATGCTGATGGCTTACTCCTCTTCCAACAGATATCCTATTCCTTCTCAAAAGTTCTGCAACGCACTGTTGTACGAGTGTCCATAGGCGGCGGTGATAATCTGTTTTCTAGTAAATCGCATACTAATTTCCCCCCTTAAAATTTTGTGAACAAAAAAAATGTATATTAATGTACGTACTTAAGACGTTTTTTTTGTAACGAAACAAAAATAACTCCAAAAATTTCATCCTGCATTCCTGTTTTCTACATTTGTAAAAACAAGTGTATAAAATTGATTAATTTTCTATATATCTATATACAGATTCAGTTAATATACCAAAAGTAATCAGAATGAACATTTGAACAGAATGAACATCAAAAATAGTGTAGTAATAATAATTTATAATCTATACAATTAAAAATAATACATGCCGACATTTAACGTCAAATTTTTAATCGCACTTAAAAAAATGTCTATAATTTAAAAAATATATTTTTATCACTAGTATTCATAATATATTAACGTTCATTTACCAACATATATAATTTAAAAACATACACAGACATATATATTTCCATATAAATTAATTTTATTCGTACTGATACAAAACACGTGTAAATATTTCTCACTCGCACCTAAACATACGTGGTCCTTAATTTTACTTTGTTAGTGGCCTTTTCTGTAAAACTTTTACCAACTTCATGGTGTCGATTTAGATGTCGGTATGCGCGCAAACTTCATAATGTTGATTTAGAAATCTGTGTGTGCACACATGGTAAAAATTCACTTTTATCTTTTTTCCCTAATGCTCTAAACGATGTATAACTTCAAAAATACAAAATAATTCGCCCCAAATACAGGTGTTTGAATTTATACGCTAGTTACTTCCAACGTTCATCAACATTAATAAATAGATTGTAAAAGCAAATTGAGAAAAAATACTACATATAATATAGGTACCTACTTCTCTACATAAACGTTCGTTGACAAGCGATCGTATGGCTCGCATGTGGTTGCGCCTGTGCGACCAGCAATTCGAATGATAACAGTAACAAGCGTGCGAAATCAATTTTTTTTAAGCACGTATACAGAGAAAAGTCAACATTTTAATAGAGCTGGTTATTGCAAACCGCATCAGCGCGACGACTCACCCAACCGCGCCGCCAGCGGCGCCGACAGCGCGCCCAGTCCGCCAGCCACGGAACGTAAACTTAAATATACTCAAATTGTATCTCATTTCACAGATCACAGATCTGGAAGGTTTGCTTGCCAAGATTCAAGAAAGTTTCCCGTGGCTCAGCTACCTCAGCCTGCTGAGCAACAAGGCGTGTCCCGACCAACTGAGCAGCGGCGACAACGACGAATCGGATTACCAGAGATATCGGTGTGTTATATTATATAAATATGCATTAAAGCTGTCTATGATGATTTAGATTTTTCTGAAATGTTCAAAGTGATATGTGATAGTTCAGACCGAAACCTTTTCATGCTATACCTCATACATCAGCCTATATGCGTCCCAGTTTAAATCATCAATTACGTCGATTATGATTTCGTATGGGTGATACTCTAGCACGTAGGCCCACGGCGGATATAGGAATATATACGCCAAGTGACCAACTTGTATTAATAGATATTCTCAAAACCGTGACTGAATTTCGTTTTTTTATGAAATTTGTAAAATAATTCAGGAACGTGACGGAATGCCGAGCGGTACAAATTTAACATCAGCCCCTCCGGTATAATTATAAATGACACTTCATCAAAGTTCTCGATTCTAAAATGTGTTTATTTTACATAGCGCAGTGCAGGTATATCATTTGTAGGTCATCCTAATCTCGTCGAGGCTGACATTCAGTCCTTTGTTTAATGTCAGCTCTGGGATCGCTAGCTGTGCTGATAACAAGTCCCTGTGTCAATATCTATCTACATCTATATATTATATAGATGCGCTGTGCATGTTCAATCTCCTTCATAAATCCCGCCCCTTAGCCAATTTTTTTTTAAGTGCAGATACTACGTAATCCATAAGCTGAGGTGTCTGCGGTTCCTGGATTCGAGGCGCGTGGCGGCGCGCGAGCGGAACGAGGCGCTCCTCCGCGGGCAGTTTATGGGCGTGCGCCGGCCGTCGCTGCCCGCCCGCCTAGAGCGGCCCCCGCCGCCCCCGCCCGCCGCGCACCGCCCCGCCGCCAGAGCACTGCCCGTTGATTTGGCCGCGTTGGGCAAACACAAAGGTGAACCGGCTATGTTTAATAACGACACAATCCCAGATTTACTTTGAAGTTCATCCGGCAGTTTGTTCGCCACGCTGTCGGAGTTGTTTGGCTGTTGAGGATATATACATTTCAATTTACATATTTACATTTATTCTACCAAAACCATCATATTTTTAATCCCGAATAGACATTTTAAGAATTTGAGCACATCAATAACTCAACATAACCGAATAAAACAAATTGTTTCAATATTTTGGCATGTGAATAGTCATTTTTAGGGTTCCGAGTCAATATGATAAAAACGGAATTCTTATAGTTTCGTCATGTCCGTCCGTATGCCATAAGTATTTTATTTAAAGCCTACAAGATGTATAGTAATGAAATTTCTAGTGGTAGGTGTCTTGTATAAGCTGCTACTTTGTTTAGTAGTTAAATAACAAAAATAAATATTTTTAGGGGAGGCACTCCATACACGTAACAGAAGCTGAAAAATTTTTTTTCAGGAAACATCAACGTATGGCACATACTTCGACAGTTCTTTTAAAAACACTTTAAGGTTTCTTAGTAATATTTCTGATTACGTGAATAATTTTGGAAATAATCACTCCGAAAGTAGCAGAAATTTTGTTCCCCCCATCTATTTACTAAACCGTATTTTCGAAAAATAAGAAAAAAATAGCGAAGGTAACTCTTAATAAATATTTAATACCTATTTGTTTTGCTAGTTATAGGCGCCTAAAGTCCTTATAACTATTGTGTGCTGTAAACATGGAAAAAGTGTAAAAACGTACTTTTTTCGTGTGTAGTGCGTTTCTTTGTAATAATGACTTCGGAGCCCTATAATGAGCATAGTCCTACATGTTCTTGGCCAATTTTTGATAAAATGATTTCGATAATTCAACCATTTATGAACCGATTATAGATTTTCTTTTTAAATCTGACAATAGTGTAAAAACGGAAGAGGAACTCCCCAACAAATGACAACACACATCGAAATCGGTTCATTGTACTGAAGATAACATACGACAATGAAACCACTGAACGCTTGTAAGACTATATAGTAGCGACCGCGGTCACCCGAGCAGATACAGTGACAGCATTGTATCGGGTTTCGTTTGATAAATTGTCGAGAATCGATGAGCAGGATAGTTGAATCTCTCATTACATGTGGTATTACTTGTATAAGCTCTTTTATGAAGGCGTGCATTAACCATTAGCTCTTTTCATGTGAAGGTGCCTACGGCAAGTGTCAATATAAGTACACGGGCAAACACTCGGAGGGCAACCGCTTCATTCTCAACAACGACTTGTGACGGAGTGCGACGAGCAAACTTTCTGACTTAATAATTCCTAGGTCTGTATAACTCGTATTGTCCTAACATAATTAATTAATAAGCTGTAATACAAATTTTTCGATATAAACGTGAATGTATATGAATTGTCTAGGGTCTTCTCGATAACAATGTCCCTTTAAAAAATTTTAATAGTTTGTACGAGTTTCTACTTGTTACAGTTTTTCTTTATAATGTTCATGTGGTTGATAAGACACGAGCATTATAAAAAACAGATAATAAATTAGTTTTGTTCGACATAATTCTTTAAATTAACCAAACCCATAGAATACTGTGATATTTTTTACGCATAGAATGTATTTAAAATGTAATCAAATCATATTCATGTAAAAATATTACTATAATATTTTATTTTGTATGTAATTATTTTATGTTTGGTGGTTAAAACAGTGCCATTTTTTATATTTAAAAGATAAATAAATATTACGTTTTTCATTGTTGTTTATATACCTGTACTACATGAACATGTAGGTTCTGTCTGTACGTACAACTTCTTATCAAATTTTGGGATAAATATTAGTTTAAGGATTCACTGCTCCCAATTCTACCGTTTTAAAGATATTTGTCTGGCGGCAAGTCCTATAATTTAAAAACCGTCTGACCGATCTTGATGAAAATTGCTGTATACAAAAGAATTTTGTGGATGGACGAAACACAGTTTACGAGAGCAAGAGTATTTAATTCAAAAAAACCTTCACCAGTGGCTTCCAGAAAATCCAAAATCCGTATGGAAAGTAGTAAGTAAGTAAGATCCAGTAGAAATAGTAAGTCGCCTTAAGACTGAAAATTATTTATCATTTATGAGGCTATTTGGCATTTTTCGAAGACATAGATCTACAAACATTACGAAGCATGCGGATACAACACGATGACCCATTCAGCGCACTGCAGGTCTGAGCTACGTGCAAATCTCGACTCTGCCTATCCCCAACGGTGCGTCGGCCGAGGGAGCTCTATCTTAGCGTGGCCGGCCAGGTCGGATCGGACCTCTTTAGATTTGTATGTATGGGGAATATTAAAAAACAAAGTCTATTCAAAAACCCATCGCATCGTGGGATATTTACCTGCTAGTCACAATTCAAGAAACTGCCGCGCAAATGAAAAACATGACTATACATTTAAATAGTCAGATAAGAATTAGGTTAGGTTTATGCATAGAAAATGAAAGAGGCGATCTTGAAGCAGATTCGAATTAAATAGTTCTTTTTGTGAACCTTTTTTTTTTACTTTTTATCTTTTATTTTATAAACATAGCTTTATTTCCAAAAAAATATATATTTCCAAAAAACAAATCGATCACATAAACAGGAAATATTTTTTTTAAATGTTGCACCTTGATTGATGTATGGAAAGTACACACTTTTATGATGGGGATGAATTGTAATTCTTATCTATCTGACGCGGCGATGTTGTCGCTTTATATGCCGTTTGTGTAGGCACACGTTTCACTACAAACTCTTTTACATTGTATGAAAAAATTGAAACTTTGATAAAGTATTTTCAGGTATAATTTCCCCTGACAAATTTTATTGTACATCATTATAATTTGCCGTAGTTATCGAAAAACATTAGGAGCACCTTGTATTATTCTAATAAGAAAAAATGTTTTTAATAACAGAATTGTATATTTTTTTATATTTTACCTAATATTTATTTAGTAGTTTTCTGTAATTATAAATTCTTTCGATATTTCTCATCTACCGCGCGTATACCGTGATATCTTACGTTTAATCAGGACCTAGTATAAAAATAAATAACAAGCAAGACATTTAATAAGAACTTGAAAGTAAAGTACAAGAATATCGTAAATATTGTATATCTAATTATAAATAAACTAACAAATTGCACGCCTCATAAGCGGAGCGCATGAGGTAGTGCTCTACTCTCGCCTTACGAAAAACGAGTGATTTTTTGAACTTTAAATGTCTTTATTTATTACATGTTGCACTTGTAAAATAATGTATGCACTCAAACGGCAAGAATAATCACTGATTTTAATATCTGTAATATCCTCAAAACACATTTTGTTATAGAACATATATAAAAATTACACTCTAAAAAATGAAAGCTAACTAAGAGAGATTTCCTCTTAATTGGCGTTAAATTAATCAAATCAACTGAAATTATGTATATCAACGAAAACTGATTCTTTATAACAACTAGTTTATTTGTACTAACTATGTAGGTACTATATTAATTCTAACAAGTATATACATTATTTCTATCATTACTTGCTTTCTTGCATAATTTGATCAGTTTTATTTAGTTAAGTTATACAATACTTAGATAAAATCAATTCAAAATACATTCATTTAAATAATTATAAAAATAGAAATTTTACTTCTTTTCATTGTTAAATGAATACAGTAGTAATTGATTTACTTAATACCTGTTAATTACATCATCTACTCTAATACTTATCATTTTTCAAAACAATAAAGATAAAATGATCACCTTTAATACTTAATATTATTGAATTAACTGTAAATTAAATGTTATATTTTACTGAGAGTAATTGTTTAAAACGATTTTCATATTAGTTGAGATAAATGATCAATTTATCAATTGAAATAAGTGACTACCCTTCCCACCTCACGTCAAAGGCCGGCACGGAGACAGAAAGCGAAGCCGTAGTTGCATGAATAGTTATTTGTGTGCCGCTGGTTTATTTCGTTCATGACTTCTTTGTTAATTCATTTGGTACGTATTTGTATTACTTGCAAAAGTGAGACGTAGTTGCATCAGTGAATTAGATAGCTGTGATATTGTTGGTTGGTGTTAATGTTCAAGATCAAGTGTACATGTACCAAAAATATAAGGAACCAAAGAACGAACCAAACACAACACAGAAGGTTGTTAGTTTCTACAATTCATTAATATCGCCGACACCTTGTAACATAAATATTTGAACAATAGCAAAAAATATATAACGTTGCAATGTACGGTTTAAAAATTAATAAACAAGTATTTTCTTACAATTTATTTTTGTTTTATTTTATCGAAAATTTTGTCAGTTTAAAATGAGATGGCGGGAAAAGTCCTTAGTGGATTTAATCAAGCATAACTTAATTGTCGTTGTAATATAACCGATTAGTATTAAATAAGTTTTATAGTTGATTCAAGCGAATAAATTTGATCATAATAAACAATATATGGTTATAATGTAACAAGTTCTAAATTGAATTTATTAACCTGCATCAATTACTATTATCGTTTCTAAGTTAATACTGATCATGGTTTTAGTTGAATGTATTAAAGTGAAATAGTTATTTTAGTGATTTTCTTGTTGATATTGACTAAGTGTTAATTGAATTTGTAAAGTTAGTCGGTATAGCCATTTTTTATATTCATACTGAATAAGATCTAAATTGCTTTAGTTAACTAATAATAATAAGAACAATAGAGTTGACTAGTCCATTGAATAATGAAAATCAATCAAAATCATCTTATTTGAAGTACCTATCTAAGATCTTGTTAAGCTCGTATAGAATCAAGATACTTTTGATCAAGGGGATCACAATTTTGTTAGAAGCAACCAATTTTTTTTTGAGTGTAGACATTGTAGGAAAAGGAAAATATGTTGGCATGTTTGAAAAAACTCCTAATTTTGCAATAAACTTTTTGAAACACATTTTTTTTTTATGTTCTTGATAAGGAATATTAAGAGAACACTTGGTGAATGATCAAATCATCTGTTACGTATGAAGCAGTCGTATATTTTCGACAAGGGCTATAATAAAATCTTGTCTATAATAATATATTAGCGGGCGGATCTTTCCGATATTGGCTTTCAGAGTAAAAACAAAATGCATCTCTCTATATAGTGATAAAATTAAATAAGTTACAATTTTGTAATGATTTACGAAATTAAAATAATAATTCGTATAATATAAAGAATTAATTTCAAATCTCTCTTACTATATTAGTATTTCTCAAAAACTGATAACATTAATTTATAAAAAATTATGTGAGGTAGAGCCACGCTGTATTATAGTACGATAATAGGCCGACTCGATCGTGAAATACCACATATTCTAAGAATTCAGACGTAAAGAAATAGCTCCGCTGTTTCATGTCGTCCAATGAGCGAAAGCTCCGGTGGCCTACTCCACTCCCCTCTACCACCTCACTTTCCTTTGCATCAGTCCACTCTCCCTTGCATCGGATATCCTATTTTCATCTAAGGAGGCCGGCAACGCACTGCCGATTCCTCTGGGGTTGCGAGTATACATGAGCGGCGGTGACCATCTTACTCTGTGATGGCTCACCTGCTCCTTTATCGACTATGCACTAAAAAAAACTTATTTTCATGTATAATTAATTTATAACATTCACTTAATCGAATTTTGAATCAAATCGAAAACTAAATCAATTCCATAGTAACCTCAAAGGTATCGGAGAAATGAAATTACAACAAAAAAACACCTTTTTTTTATTGTAATTTCAATTGTAACTTCACTAAGTTACAACTGTCCCATCACTATTGTCGGATATATTCAGACCTAAGCTTTAAATGGATATATTCAGACCTAAGCTTTAAATGGATACATTCTTATAAGAAAATTGATGATTTGCATTGAAGCAGTTTTTTTTGTCACGATTTCTGGGATTAGATCTAAGGTTAATTCATGTAAAATGAAACAGTTTCACTACCATTTAATTTAGGTTTTTAATTCTTTAATTACGTGTAAAAAAGTATGATTGAAAAACTGGAAACTAATTCGTCTGATATATCCTCTGTGTCACAATTATGTTTGTCGTATATATCCGACCACGTCCATTAAAGGGTTAAGGTATACATTTAAACAATTTTCACGACCTATAAAGTCGACGAGGGTTTACTCCAAAGCAGAACCACGTAATTATTACAATTAGTGTCGTACAATACCTATGATAACAAAAAGATATACTGAAATATAAATTTTCTATTTTCCTTAATATCCCTTTCGTCTTCCAACGCTTTCTTAGTCTTTTACGGGCTGAAAAGAAATATAGGCATTCGAAATAAAACACAAAACTTAATTGTTTTATTACCCATTACAATTTTATTTACCTTCTCAATAATGTTTTAATAATTTGAACCGTTAAAACCTTAGGAATGCATTAGAGTTGAATTACATTTTATGACTTAATGTGAACAAAAATAAATTAAGTACTAAAAAAATATCTCGCAATTTCTTCTATATTACATAGCTTTCGCGAGGTTTATTACATAAACCCTGGTTATGTTTAACTCCAAGCCTTGTATTTACATAGCTCTATAGTCTTGTAATTAAGTATTTATAGGTACAAGCTAAATACGATTAATCGAATGAACGCTTAGGCGTCACACTTTAAAAAATAAAGACTGGTGTTATACCATAATAAGTATACTCGAATTATTTTCACTCGAGGCGGACAAATTATAATTGCAAAATGTAATATGAGAATACTTCGTCTCGATCCCGGTATGCTTATTATAATTTCTCGATAGCGAAATGAAAAATATTCATAAGAACATAACCTCAATGGGTATGTTGTTGTGACTTCATAATACTAAGGTATTATTTCTTTTTCTTTTTTATTTAAATTGACATGGATGCATGCTACCAAGAATTTAGTCAATATAGATATCAAATTACAATATAAAATTTTTCCTATTACCCTTTTGATGAATCAATATCCTAACTCTTGTAAATGAGCTAGCCGCCTCAAGCTCCGACAAACGGATGTATACGCACTTACGTTTGCTTCTATTAAAGTTTAATAAAGGCTCGTCGAGTTAATCTCCATGTGAATAAGTACTACACGATATTGGCACGTTCAAATAAAAATTGCGTCCATTATGCGCCTATACATAAGCTGGATTCTTAACTACTCTCGGACTATGAGGCACTGAGTCGATTTGAATACGACCTATCGCATCTAAAACGGATGCACAGAGTACCCCCCGCATTACATAAAGAGCATTTTGGAAAATAAATAGAAAATTAACGGATATTATTCAGTTTCTAAACGGAATTCTATATGAAACACTTGTTTATAACAGTTCCATAACTTTTGATAATGCCTATTGATATTCGTGAAAATTATTTCAGTATTCAAACAATAGATAAAAAGCATTTAGTCGTGAATAAAAAACACTTGATGCAATTAAAAACGACGACATCACAAAATAAAGCCGTTCAGAATCCAAACATAGCCCATATTCTTAAATATTCGCTTTTCTCAGATAATTCATATGTCGTGCTCTTTTATTTATTCTTTAATCTCAAGAAACCTTAATTTAACTTACCATTGTATAAATTGCGATGACTGTAAACGTGACATATGTTAAGGCAATAACAATAAATAGATTATCGGAATAAACGAAATCGTATTGAAGCGACGCCCGCCTACCAACGTTCAAAGACGCAACTTCCTAGTTCTAGTTATGCCTGTCTTTGCACTCAATCAAACCTGCATACGTGCGACCCTTGATTTTTTTTTGCATCCCGAATATTTTCAATTTATTAATTCTTATATTTACCGCATACCTATAACCATTTTATTACCTAATAGAATATGTTATGAATTTTAAACTAAACATGGACATCAGGAAGACCGAGTGAAAAAAGCAAGAAATTCGCGCAACCGAATTAATCGATTCGTCCCGGGTTAAATTCGAATTACGATGGCTATTTCTCTGCGAAACAAATCAAATAACGTCAAAATTAAAACTACCACAACGCTGCTCAAACCGGAGGCCATTCTTAAGTTGACAAAAATTTATTTCCTGACCACCTCGTTGAGGATTAAATTGGGAGACGACAATACAGCCCATGGCTCGTCTCGCATATTGTTTCGTCTTAATGTCGAAAACATATATTGTACATAGTTTCTCAGGTACATATTTGGAGATACAAAGAACTTCCTTCGACTTGATTACACGCGCGGACATGTTAAGTACATTTATTTAGATTTATTAATTAGATTTGACATATCTCTACGTATTGTGGCTCGACTTTGTGCATTATTAAAGCGTGAAAGAAATATATACACACATAGTGTTCCGATTTCATTAGTGTAGCCGAAATAGCTTTAGCATCTAATATAATACATTAGGCAAACTCTATCACATTTTACACTATTACTATAAAATATAAATTAATTTATCGTTAGGTGTGTTAATTAAACATTACGCTTATTATACTAAAAATCTCATTAGTGATTAATCAAAAGACGAATAAATTTCAAATTTGTATAAAACTGGATGGCCCAACACAACCCGCGGCGGTGTCACAACAAACAACGTTACTTTTAAATGGACCATTGCCTCATCGATCCAATTACATAAAGCATAGCGCTAAATAAAAAGAAAAAATAAACTAAAAGACCTTCATACAACAAGCATTAGCTGAGGAAACGACAAGTGATGTCCTACGGTCGAGAATAATCTCTGAAGCAAAATTATACAGAATATTTAAAAATATCACTCCAAATCGATAAATGCATGTTTTTTTTTTTATATATCTGCCTGTATTAGCATAATCAAATAAAATGTTACCGGCAACTTCGGCCCATATCTTTTCAAATGCTTACGCATAAAAAATGACTTGCAGATATTAAAAAGAAAAATGTACAAGGGATATTCATATAAATGTTTTGCCTATCGCAAAGAGGATTTGAAAACGAAGTTATTTAGAATAAATAATTTAAATACTTATGTAAAATGTTTATGCACAACAGTAGTATCATGAAAAATTCAATAATTACATAATCGCTTTTGTAAAATTGTTAAATGTAAAATGCATATGTATAATTGTGAATTGACACTCGGTCCATTTCACAGTCATTGAATACATAGAGAAGTTTAACAGTTAATAAATAAATATTGCAGTTCTAACATGAACAGCTCTAGTAGTATGTTGTGTGTAAAACACCTTATGTGGAGTTTCATTTTGGACCATTCACTGATTTTTCAGACGCCTAAAATTTCGAATAGAGTATACAGAAATGTATTGTAAAATTTTGAGAACGATAGCAATTAGTATTTATTTAGTATAGTATTTTGACTGTTGACATCTAATAAAGTTTAATTAAAAGCAAATTTTTTTATTTGAAAACCCATCATTTTAGGTTTTTTTAAGCAGTTAGAAAACACTAAAAGCTATATCACCAGCAGAATCGATTGCGATTCTTTTTAGTTAAATAATTATTTCGGATAAAAACAACATTAATATTCAAAAAGTGCAGGCGCCCAAACTGTTTACGTCTAGGTAACTAGTTTGCGTTACGTCGGCGCGCAGCACGCGCCGCGCCATCAGCGACAATGATTTTGCACACTTATACTCCCGTATTCTCATTATGCTACATTCTTACGTTAGCCCAACGTTGTTATCGCTCGGATGGTCTCTCACTATCGTACCGTACTGGCCAGTGTCGTAGGACAGCGCCAATTTTAGGGAACAAACGTATAATGATGGGTTTTCGTCTTAGGAATATATAATACGTCCGAATTGTTCTAAGACTGAACGCGCTGTGACGACAAATGAAACCAATGGATATCTGTAAAAGCGGAAATCTAACTCTACATAGAAAATACGTAAATTTTAGAGCCATTACAAGTCCTAAATTGAATTATATTTTTAATTGATCTAATCAGCAAACATAATGGGTGATATTTTTTTAAATCTGATTTTTATGATATATATGCTAATAAACAATCATTTATACAATTTCACGAAACATATGAAAGCTAGTTCTAGTCATAATTAAATTAAATTTAAAGTTATAGGTGTAATACACACTCAACTATTCCAAATAATAGTAAAGTACACTAAAGGTCGCATCAATGTCCTTTTATCCTCCTCCACCAGAAAATAAAAGTATCAAATTTTTAATTAACCAACATTATACCATTATATAGTTTAATAAACTATAGTATTTATTACTGGCAACATTCAATTAACCACTTGATAGCCAAAATGCAATACAATGGTATAGTTGTATTGATTTTCATAGAATACCTATTAACATACATAAAACAATATGTATTAAATTTAAAAAAGTTTCACTTTGAAATTTCACGGGGCATAAGAATTAGTTATAAGTAAACTATTAAATTGATTCAGTAATATATGGTGCTCCCAGAAAAATAATAGGCGTTGTGGCATGAAATATACAATCTAATTGTGATCTCACATATTCAAATTAAATTTCATAAAATATATGGTTTTATAACATTTGTAGGAAATCCTTTTGATTTAGTTGATAATGGCATAAATACCAGTGAGGTTTTATTTACTTCATGAAATATAAATTTTGCTAAGTCGATCATGAGCCTAATTAGATTGAACTTTATTATTCCTAATTTTACACCATTTTCTTCTTAAATCATTAAGAAATGTTACATATTACATGTTATGCAGGCTATTTGATGATTTTCAAAGTCGTCAAGAATCTTGAATAACCGCTGCATATAAGAATATAATTTCATTTAACATATGAGTAAGCACCTCAAAATTTCAAAAAATAATTCTTGATATTGTCTGTGTAGCACCAACTTTTGCAACAAACTAATATAATGCCATCGAACTCTTATTGTGTAAATACAAAAACTCATTAAAATCTTCTAATTGAGGTGCTTCTGATTTAGATTTATTCTTTACAATATGGTGCACAATTTGATGACGAAATGTTTAATTCTTTTTATATCAAAAAGACGAACCTTGGGCGAGTCGCACAGCCAAGCCAGTTATATTTCTGGGAGGACAACGGCATTAACATAAATTGCCTTCAAAATGAAAACCTTATAAGTTCTCATCTTGATTCATTGCTATGTATATATTCAAAAACAGAAGTTTATTTCAAGATGAAACTTAGTATATCATTCAGCTTGAGAAATACCACTTGAACATTACCATTTCTTGACTTCAAAATATTCAATATATCTTTCGTTAATGTATCAAGGGGCAAATTATTGATAGTTAATCAATTAAGACCAAATTTACAAATAATTATAATAAAACTATGCAGCGACCAATTTATAATGGCACCATTTTTGTGTTTTAACTATAATCTAAGGGAGTCTTAAGTTTAACACAACTTAGAAAAAACGGACAATCGTTACATGCCCACATTTACATCTGTTGACATTAATATACTGTACAAATAAAATACGTATTTAGCGTCAACTCAGTGCGCGGAATCGACACGGAGTGTTTGCACATGCATAACAAAAATTAAATCACCCACCTTTATTATTTCCTATAATTATATGGTGGCCATACATTTATGGAATGTAATAATATTTTCAAACTTTCATCATACACTTTATGGCATTACAATCGAGCGAAAATCACAAAGCATATTAATAATACATTTTTTTTTTACTTAAATACAAAATAAACTTAGATTTATTTGACTATACTTCATATCAGCTAAAAAATATATTAAATGATAAGTGGTTTTTATCTTTGAGTTCGGCAATGCAATTCATAACAAAGAGTTACAAATATAACATAAAACAGTGCTAATTCACGTGGAATGTAGTAAAATCAAACACGCCATTTATATACATAACATCAATGCTATGCTACCTAAATGAATTGTAATATTAAAAAAAGTAATCACATTTATATTATTATGATATGTTCCTGGAATGTCAAAGTTCATTAGCTACCTAATAAAATTTATTTTTAACTGTCAATTTATACAAGACAATTTTTATTAATTTTGCTATTCCGCTGTCACTTAAATAGTAAAGTGTATTAGAGAAAAAAAAAAAACTTATGTATGTTCATACACCATGCCGTAATTATAAGCTGACTCAATATGTGTAGATGTGTGAATTACGTCATAAAAAAAATGTAAAACATCTAGTCATTATTTACAAAATCCACAATATGACTTTTGCGTGCAAAAGTATACCTGACAAACATTGTAAAAAAATGTTCTGGGGTGCGATAAAGCTATATCCTATTCCTTTGAATACAATCGGTTAGGTGGTGCTAAACCTGCGTCACGCATTGTGACAGCTTTTCCAGTTCGACCTGCAGCGCTTGCCTCTTTTCAGTTTCCAGTGCCAGTTTAGCGTTCAGCTCCTCCAGAGCTGCGTTGAATTTGGCGTTTTGCACTTCAAGGAGCTTCTCCAAATTCGATATCTGAAAATTAGAATCTCATTAATCTGTCGATGTCCAGAAACGATTGAACACTCGGAAGGGCAATACAAGTAAATTATTGTAATATCTGATAGAATTTGAAATCATTATGAAAATATACACTTGAAGTTACTTTTTACGTGAATAAACTGAAAGTCATTCATATAAAGCCTTATTAACTGAGAAGGTCAAATCACCTACATAAAAAATTAATAAAGTGTACATGCAGAAGAAAAAATTGCCATGTCTAAAGGATATGTAAAAACTTTTTAAAAACTATAAATATATTTATACATCTACTATATTTTTGATTGCATCATTATATTTTTCCTCTGATTTACTATGGCAGCTATTACAAAATTTTCACAAGTCATAAAAGAACTTATATTGTTAGAAAACCGAGCGTTTGAAAATTGAGACAAGTTTAAAAATAAACATGCAAAAAAAGCAAAAGCCACATTTTTTCAGTACCACTGAAATTCAGAAAATTACTACAGAAATATCGCTCTAAACAGGAAACGATTCGCGTTGTATCTATATTGCGACGCCAATTGCTTCGTGTACGGAGCGATTTAGAAGTTTTGCGCGATGTAATTACTCGTAAACGCATTGATCACGAATAGAAAATTAACTCTTCATGCGTCAAATTCCGATATGCATGTCCCTTTACAAATGGTCTCGACATTCTACAAATTTAAACAAAACTATAAATCGTTTATATAAAAAACAAAACATATCACGTCTGCCGTAAAGAAACAAGATTTGTAATATTGCAAATTATCTGGAATATTATTACGAATCAAAATGCGCTAAAAACGTAAACAACGCTCACATATTTCGAGATAAGAAATATTGAATATTTTCTGGAGGCTTATTCCGCAATTAAATTATTACGTTTAGGAGTGTAATTAGCAATATGAACAAGTCTTGTTCTTAATATTTGGGCTCAAGAAAATAGTCCCCATTTTGTAAAAGTTAATAATGACAAACATCCATTCGGATCACAAATAATTATATATATACTAGCTGGCCCGGTAGACCTTGTTCTGCTCTTTATTGTAGGTGATTTGGTCGTATGGTTAATGTTGGCGCAGCAGCTGCACCGACATGGACGTATAATTAATTTTTCGTATTTGTCGATCAATGACAATTTCAATCCCGGTCTCGTTTTCGACTCCGATCACAGTTAGACTGATTCTGATCCTGTCTCCATAATCCTCGCTTTCGATTCTGATCCTGGCCCCGTTCCCGATTCTGCTCTCTGTCCCGCTTTCAATCACAGTTCCAATTTCAACAAAGCCGGGGGATATTATGAAAACAAAATACAGCTAATATTACTTGATGATAGTGTACATTTTTATGAGTAAATGTATTCTTAGAATCGATGTAGAAGTTCGGTTCAATAATACAAATACATGGTCAAAGTTAGGGACAAACATTAGTAGGCATAACAAACAAAACATGAAACATCCCATTCACACTTTAAATTTTGATCCGGTGTTTACATTCATTTTCGATCCCCCTTTTGGAAATGATGTCGCTGTGTCCATCATGATACCGATTCCGCTCCTCGTCCTTGATTTC
>BGZK01003605.1:0-22246 GCA_005406025.1 Eumeta japonica
TTTTTGTTCTAACAAACAAAACAATGTGAAATTTGCAATTGCATAGATTCAAAGCAAATCGATATCGCCAATGTACTTCAATCATTTGAAAAATGTAATCCAATATAGTATAGGCATAAACAGAAACATTTGAATGGTGGATAGTATTATTATTGGATTATCCACATGCGCGTCCAAATAGGCCAGTTACTTATTTTCTCAATTTAAAATTTTGAATAGCTAAGAAATTTGTGAACAAATTTCGTTCAAAACAGTTTTTTTTATTTGTTTATTAATAATTATTTGTGTCACTTTGATGGTTATGGTTGAAAAGTTAAAATGAAACCAAAACCAAAACAAACAAACACCTCACGGATAATTTACTGAGAGCCTTTAAAACATCTATTCAATGACGTCCTACGCAATGGAAAGTGAGAAAAATGTTTTTCTTCCCTTCGATTTCATGTATGAGAGCTAACCCCTTAATTTATTATTCATAATCTGTTTATATAATTATTATTTATTGGTTAACATAAGATGTTTGTTTGTAAAATATTATCAGATTCAATAAAAAATTCCGGAAACAAAAAGTTGCCACATAAGGACGAACGAAAGTATAAGAATGCCTGTTTTGGCTTAGGTTTCTGAAACTGAAAAGCTTTAATTCCTTAATAACTTGTATTTATATTTACAGATTCAATTTGTAATCTATATTATATATTAATTATTATGAATAATATGGTGGTTAAAAAACCTAAAAAACTGAGAAATTTAAAGACTGAAATCTTATGGATTTTTCACATTTTTAAAAATTGTTATTGTACTTAATTGTTATTGTTAGTGTCGCAGCAAAATTCTGCGTAATATAAATGTAGTACAAAATCTCAAAAGTAATTATGCCTATAGATTTATACAAGCTTTATATGTACCACTACAATAAAATTGAGGTTTTTTTTTTATGGACGGTCCTTACAATTGTCAAGTGTAATGAAAATAATAATAGTTAACATTCAAAAATAGGATTGTTTCTACATGTCAATTTGAGTATTTAAACAATTGATATCTGTCTATACTTGTTTTCAACATTGCAAAATTGGTTTTGTTTGAAGTAACCGTAATCAAACTGGCTGGTCACTCTTTCTGTCATCAGCTAAAATAAAAATACTACATATTTTATAAAATAGTGGATTATTCGCAATTGGTTCAGTCCATTAGCAACAACTTTTAAGAGTAATCGCAGTTCGTTTGAATTTAGAGGCTGTTGTGGAACGGATTTTTGCGGATCTAAGCGGATAGGCCTTACACAAAATCGGCTTAATTACATTTCATTTAGTTCATCAAGATAAATATGGTTCGCTCTATAAAACGGAGCTTACAGAATCGTGCTCACTAAATCTTAAAACACATGTTAGGAAAACAGACGATACATCGAATCAATGTCGCATCAATTCAACCCCATTTTAAACAGTAAATTAAATAAGCATTACAACTAATTGCATTTTCTACCTGGTGCATCAAAGTATTCACGGCATCAAAAATAGGCACCTAAACATGAATTATTCATCGGCTGGCTAACGCCGGCTTACTACGCAATATTACGCAACTCTGTTCCAAAAACTTTCACCTTCTATTGGTTTTCGCTAATCATCAGGTTGCAAGCTCGTTCAGCCGGGTGGGTTCAATACATGGCAATGCTTTAATTCTTTATCGTAATAATTTAAAAAAATAATTTGAAAAAAATCAATTATTTGGTGTTATAAATCTATCCGTTGAGAGGATTATTGAAATAGCCTTTGTGGAATTCGTGCGGCTTGTTGTGATGAGCGTACACCTGCCCCCTCATTTTTTTTCATGATTCATTTGAATCGAACATGGATCGAATCGTATGTAATAACCGTAACAATAACAAATATATTTTAATATGTGGTGACTTTATAGTAAACTTTTTAGATGTAACTAATCCTTCATCTATTTCTAAGATTAGTCTTTATAATGTTTGTTAACTTATTTGCTTCTATTAAAATACCACCGGAGAAACCATGAAAGAGATTATAAATTTTATGCCACTACATGCAGGATTATTTATAAAATTTAGAAGGAATATCATGAAAGCTTCAATAATGTGATGATTTCAAAGAGTTACAGAACTTAATATTCCATGTAATAAAAGAGGAATATGCTAATATTTTTAAAACAAGAAATATTGAAATAAATAAGTTATTCATTGATTGGCGAACAATGTAAATTCATAATAACATAAAGAGTTTAAATGAACTTTCTGTTTTATGTTTTAAAATTTAGTTTCTAATTACAGAAATCTATTAATTATTTATCAATGTATGTTGTTTCGATAGAAAAAATATATATATATTGAGCAAATATAATAAGGTGATCAGAATCTATGAAACTTACACTACCTGAAAATTCATAATGAAGTGAGTTTAACTCAAATAAAACGATTTTGAATTAGCTGCACAAAATGAGTTTATTATGTTGATTTATTAAATGCACATCATTTGCAAATTTAATAATTATTATTTAAAATTTGATACTCTTCATTTAAAAAATATTAGATAAATCAATAAGGCATTTCATACTTCAGGTTTAATAATGTTAATTAGGTATTAAAATCCGAATTAAGGTCTTCCTTCACTTCGATACTTTCTTTAGCTATCTCCCTAAATAACTTTATTATTACGTTACAGCACTTATCTGTGAATTCTATTACTTTCAACTCGGAATTTTGTGATTTAAGAATCGTTGGTTAATAACTAACTATTAATTATTAGCTAACATGTTGAGAAATGCGTCTTTTAAGTAATACTATGAACTATAAAAAAATACATACCATTATAATGATGTATGTTATTTTATATACTATATGTCATTAAAAGGATTTGTTTTAAAAAAATTAATACAATAATCATTTTGTTTTCAATGAGATTTTGACTCATACGCGACAAATCTTGCTCCTTTTCATTTTAAAGCTTGCATACCAAATGAATTACTTTACAATAATACATATAAAAGTCAGGAAATGTTAATTTATCTCCACTCATTTAGTATTTGATTGTGATAATAAATACATGTTTATTTGTTTTTTAATATCAAGATATAAAATCATACTATGTCTGATATATAATTATAAAGACAGTAAAACATAGTTCTTCTCAGTTTTATAAAACCTGTAAACATTGTAACCATGCAAGTACTTTTTGATACCGATAGTTATAATAAATTGACTATAATCAAAATCTTAATATGAAATAAAACGATTGATATATCCCTTAAGTAGAGCGATAATCTCATGATATTTCAAAGAAGTATAGCTAGTAGTGTATAAATACCTTTTATATGCTTTATTGAAAAACAAATTCGCAGATTGGAGATGTGTTTAACTCTCACATAACATTGATGAGTTTTGCTTTTTATCTGACAAATATCTTAATGAAAGAAGGATTGTCTTATTTTAAAATTAAAATATGTATAGCAATACAGGAAGATTGTCGGACTAAACACAAAGTTAGTTATTAAGTTTTATATTTTGGGCTTACTTTAAAACATTAAATTTGTTCCCTATTCTTGTTAATGATTTTTTTTAATTTTTAATTATTAACAAAAACTATTGGACTCAATAATTTGGAAATAACCTTGTTTGAGACTACTTTGAATACTATCATACTTATTAAGCTACGTGGCGTAACCGGTACACGACTTTCGAAGAAATACCAGCTACTATCACAACACTACTTTTTTACGTATATAACACTTCATAACACTAAACCCGTTATTTAGTGCAGCCAGTTAAGAACCCTACAAAGAATAAATAACAAAAAATCTAGAAATTTTATAATTGATAATTGCTTACTCCAGGGCCTATTCGCGATCCAGTGCAGCGTGTGGCGGACCGATCTACACCAACGCGGCAGGAGCAATCGCCGTCTACGCATGGCTAGGCGAGGCTTTGGACTGTCGCAAGCGGCTATCAAACACAGTGTATGTGCACCTTAAGGACCTTTCATCCATGTGCGCAGACGCGAAATACGAGAATTCGGGATACAGGTGCTATTATTAGACCTTTATAGAATTAGATAGTTTTTGAGATGAATAATTTTATGGTTCTGGATCTCAAATGAAAAAAAATGGAACCGTTATTCGAACATACGTGTGCCTATCTGTCTGTCTGTCTGTTTGTCGGAGCCAATTTGCTCTAAATCTAGTAAATCGATTAAATTCACAAATCTTGGTAAACATATGTATGTCTGTGCTCCAAATATGGTCGTAAAACGTAAATAAACGAATTTCAAATATGAGGGTACTTCTGGGGTAAATTTTTAAATAAAAAAAAAATAGCAAACTACTACTACGTGAATGCATATTCAGAGTGAATCAGTTTGTATTTGAAGTTATACTTCTTTAACGCGGTATGAAAAATGATGAGATTGAATTTTTATGGGGTGTCACGAAAGATTCAGAATGAAGTTGCTCGCTAATTCGCTTGTGAGCAATTTCAGACCATTAACAACTGATGTGTCCATTTAGTTACTACCGGAAGATGCTACCGGACCTTCTAAAGACACTATAATTTTACGATTTAAAATCATTGGGTAGGGCCTATAAAAGATATCAAATAGTACTCCACGCGAAATGTTGAGTAAAGTATGTAGTAAGAGCTCCTTGCCCTACCGAAAGACAATTGTATAATAATATAAATTGTAACTTACGCAGCAAAATATTAGAAAACATTCAAGTGCAATATAGATATACCTATTATATTATACTCACTACACGATGCCTTTTCCAAAAGCTTCGAATATGTATACCTACACGTATGTACTAACACACGTAAAAGCTCGGCAATGTACAGGCGCACACAAAAGTACGATGCTTAGTAAAAGAGAGCGTGACGGCTATGGGTGAATGTATTCTATCTCATTCTCTCGCTGGCTTAATCCTATATTTTATGTGTTTGTCTCTGTAGTAACGCATTTTCGTTTAATTAGAAGTTTCCTTTAAAAATATATTTAGAAGAATAATTTATATTGTATTACATTGATTCTGTTTTAGTTGTTTGACAAAGTACGTGTCGTTTACAAATTTAATACTTTACAAAGAATTTCTTTACGATAAGAATAAGCCATCATAAAACATCGGGCAGGTGTAAAACTGTTCACTTTTAATTGTAGTATTGATACATTTTTCAATGAAGATCAAAAAAAAAAAAAATGTAGATGTACTGTATCTAGTTTTGAAACCTTCATGTTTTATTTATCACTCTTATTATCGCTGTCATTTTTTTTAAATAAATTTATTTAAATGAACCAATAACTACGGATAAAGTTGTAAGTTGTAAAAAAGTTCTAAGTTGTAAAGTCGTAAAAAAAATAGTTAATACATTAAGACCGATTAGCGATTAGCGATAAGACCGATTAGCGATTGCGTAGTTTAGTGGAAAGGGGAAGCGTTTTGTACAAACGTTGATACAGAAACGGTGAGTTGGAAAGTGCCGACAATAGCTGAAGCTACTAGTCGCTTCGGCTTCTGCTTTTGAAATAAAGTAATGATACCTTGCAAAAAAAAATCAAAATAAAAAAATGTTACCTGTTTTAATACTAACATCGGCTATTGTTAGATATATGTTTAGAATATATTTTTCAAATATATTTCAAAGAGTTTATATATTTTATAATAAATAGATAAGTTACTAAAATTAGCCGTGAGAGTATTTTTATATGATATTTTATGTAAATTAATGCTAAAGACAGTACAGCTCATTAATATTATGTTTTAAGAGGATTTTATGTTCTTGAGTAGGTACACAGCTACGTCCTTAAATTGTAGTCTGCAGCAAGGAAAGGAAGATATTTATGTCCCCAACGCATTGATCTATAAAAAGGAGAAGATGCACCACAGTCCCTTACTCAAAAACGGCTGCGGTAAATGAGTGTTAAACACACACAGCACTTATTACATTAACTGTAGTTTGGTCGCACCTTCCGTTACGACGTCGAAGTGTTTGTTGAAAAATGCAAACATAACACTTGAAAACCTATGAAAAAGGATGGTATTTATTATTTTCGATATGCAAAATTTAGTTTGTTTGTAATAAGTGCTCAATCACATATTATTATGAGTATTCGATGAGTATTTTGTATTTCTTCATTTAAAGTAGCATCAAAAGCCGCGATATAAACCGACTTAATGGAAATAGACCTAAGCATCACCGGTCTCGTATTTCTTGCATTGGCATATCGTTCGGTCGTTTAACAATAGAGACTCTGTTCTTATACTAATGGAGTCGCCTTCTTTATTTTTTATTCATTATTTGCTTCGTAATTATCCAAATTTTACAATTACTTTTAAATGGAAATCATACAAAGGATTAAGCCTATTAAAAAAAAAAGTTTTATAAGAATATGTTTTTTTTAGAAAATTATTGTACTCTATATATTTTACAAATTATCAAGCTCTTTCATCTGAAAACTTATACTTATTGTGTGTAAATAAATAATATTTGTTTTTCGTAAATACAAATATATTTTTCAGGATACGTCACATTCAAAAATTACAGAATAAATTTTATTATACCGAGTATGTTGTCCTGGTACTCGGTGGAATCAATCCGACTTGTGCATTACATCAGCGCGTTCCATGCTCATAATGCACTCCGATTAGATTTTTCTAATGCACCAAGAGAAGTATAGCTTCAGTATTGCTTTCAATACAAAAACAAGGGCGTTATTTTGCTCAGTCAACCGTTTCAGTGACATAAAAAATGAGTACACAGCTCATACTGATTCGCTATGTAAACATTTCAGAATACTAAACGGTTATCACAAATTACCGACAGGTCTACAACATTATAAATTAATGTGAAAAATGTAGTTTAGTAAATTAATAAGATAAAAAACCCGGTTTTTATGTTTTACGTAATTAGGTATTGTCGAATTATTTACGTACGATAACCTCGAAGGCTGTACCACAAAACATCGTAAAGGTGTATTTCTTGGAGCGCACGTAACGGTGTATACGGCGCACTTAAACGCTGAAGAAACGTCTTTCGTGGATTGCTCTTCGAACCGCGTACTTTACTGATAAGCATCGTTTCCCGGAAGCGAAATCCCTTTTTTATGTCAACGTACCGTTTTTTTTTTCGTACAAGAGGACGAGATGAATATTTGAGGGCTTTTAAATATAAGATAGCGGTAGGTTGAGAATCGACTCGGTGCCTCTTTTAAGATAAATTAGTCGTCAGTCTGTTGATATTTTATCGAGTGATACCGTGTTGATGCTTTATCATAGATAAATATTCGAATTTCAAATTAGAATTCGACTTTACGTGAAATCATTATTCTTGACAAATATTTCTTAAAAAAGTTGAGTAAAATTTTAAATTTTATAATATAAATAAGGTTCGTCTCAACATAAACTGGCACAGCTGTCCATACTTCAGGGAACGCTGGACTATCTTGCTCACGTATTGGTGACAACGGTCGTTAGCAGCCACCAACTCGAACTGAGCCAGTACGGAAGACCCAAAATTCAGGCTCTTCGATCTGAACTAAAAAGACTGAGATAGGGCTCGGCTTTGTATTGGGGCGATATAATAAATCTGATAGAAAATTCAAATATTATATTCTGTTTAGAAATCAATATACAAGTATTACAATCCATGTATGTTTTTCGTAGCAAAACCATTATTCAAAGAAGTTGGAATCAAAGATTAGAATCAAAGACGAACATTTAGTTCAATTCCAAGACGGCATCTAATGAGACTAACTTCAAGCATATCCTGACTGGAATATAACATTAGATGCTGCCATCAAGATTCTAGATTGTTCTCTTTTCATCCCATAAATAATTATTCTTAAAGTACCCTCTATAAGGTTAGGGAACCTTTGCAGCAAAGGTGATCAAATAGTATTATCTTATTTCCTTCCTACCTGATACACCTTATTAATCACTATTTTCAGACGATATACTACCTATTTAGTTATTTAAATAATTGCTTTCTAGTAAATTTAATTTATCGTTAAAATATATATGAATTATGTTAAGCGCTCCATTGATGTCTGTCTGAAGTAATTTCATTACGCCGATGTATTCAAAGCAGTACCGTCATTCAAAACCCTCGCCGCCTCAATTGTGCTTTGATACATTTTTAGTAACGTTATGGTTTCACTTCGGTAAGGGTAAATGATATCACACGGAAGCCATGGAAAATAATGGGAGCAATAAAATACAAACTCAATTTTTGGGGTTGAATTTCTTTTTCGTACTCGCAATTGCAATTTCATTTATTTATTTATGTTCGCTTATTGAAAGATACCGTACAAACGCATCCCTTTCGCCCGCCGAGATAAAACGACCCAGTTTCCGTTTAAATTGATACACGCAAGGGTGGAACACATGCATACGCGCGTTTACACACACAGCCGTAAGATGAATTTATAAATAGCACGAAGAGGGTGCAGTGTTATCATGATTGTGATATTGAATTTCTAATTTGACTTGCGTTCTTCTTTTGTTGTGACATTTGTGAAAGAAACATAGTAATTGTATCTGAATATTATATTTAAGCATATATTTCTTTATTTGGCGAGGGAAGCCTTAATAAAATTGATTAAAAAGTAGTCTTCGTTCGCAAAATCATTGTAACTTAAGCTTATAAAATTGTTTACCAATGTTTAACCTGCACGTTGTAATCGCCTACGTATTAGACATAGTTTATTTTTAAATCAATTAAATTTTTTTATTGTTTTAGCTGTATGAAATGGTAATGTCATTCAAGTTTGTATGATTGATTTTAATGATATGTTAAAAATCTTGGCTCATTTCGATTGTATCTATGTAGAAAATATTTTTTAACACAAAGTTTATAGGAGTTTAAAGAAATTCATTATACTAACTCGATTTCATCGACATTAAAAGTTTTTGTACCATGTTTCAATAGAAATTCGAAAAATTGAGAACGGGTAATATCTTGTTTTTTATTAATCGACGAAATTAAATAAATAATTCAATTTTTCTTAAATTATCTACCTGGATAATTAATGTGAAATCTCCAACAAAAAATATGACAAACTTTTCTTTGTGCTTACTACTAAGAATTTTAATTATTTCAAAAAACAAATAGGCAAACTGTCTGCTTGACCACTAGTTGATCGTCCTTGGTGCTAAATCCGACCGGCTGAAGTGGCAAATACATTAGTCTCGCACAGGGCAAGAGGGTGCATCAGCAAATTAAAAAAACATTCACCACTCCCCTTCTCACGGCGATATTATTGTTTTAGTTAAAGTGGACTGTATACGCGGCCAAGTACACAAGAGTTTAACACACTCTAGATAAGATAGTACGAAACGATCCTAGAGCAGTGTTTGAGAGCGAGAATTGAAATTGCAGGCACAGTGGCATAGAAATATAGCCCGCCCGCATATCTAGAAGGAGCTGATGCTGCTCCGAACTGTTCCAGAACGGCATCAGCTCCTTCGTGATACCAGCAAATTAGGATAACTTTTTATAACGCGTATAGTTAATTGATAGGATGGATGAGTTTATATCCGTTGTCGTTTGACTTTGAATGTAGAAGCGAGGTTTCGAAGATATTGTGGAAAAAGAGACCACTGAAAATCTAGGCTGTGTAAAAAATACACTGAATTATCGGCCCTGTATATATCGGCCCTGTTTAAGTCATACGGGATGATGTTGCGTTTGTTGTTTGATACTATTATGGTTAGTATATTGGTTCGATCTTTCTATATCTTATATTTCGGGTTGATTATCACTCAAACTGGTCAAAACACGTGCAGGCAGACACATACACACACTCTGTAACAAACCCTACCACCATCACATACACTTATGCATGCAGGACATATAACACAGGTACTACAAATTGTAATCAACGTCTATTTGGTAAAAAAATCCCTAAATTAGATGAAAAAGAACGTAGTAAAACTTTATTTTAATAAAGGTGGGTTTTGTAGACTGAACTTTTTCTCCACGCACACATTTATTGTCTTGCTCAGAACATAAATGTGTTGCGACTAACTCGTATCTAATATTTTAGGATCGATACTGCATTCAGACTCATTGCACGCTATCCAATCATTGACGATATAGCTCTAAAATGAGGTCAAAAACCTTTTGCCTAATTGACCTCGACGAATCGTAAAACAGGACTGTTCCGTATCCATAAAAACTTTAAATTGAAAGATCATTAGAGGACTAAGGTTATTCACTATTTTTTGTGTTGTTAATTAAAAAAAAAATACTTTTACATTTCAGGTGAGTTTGAATTAATAACAGGTATTACTTTTTTTCACCTTCAACGCAGCATTAGATTAGGTTTGATTGGTTTCCACGTGGAATAAAATATTAAGCGCTATTCGTCAAATGAAATGCCAGTGGCTGTCATGCTGATGAATAATAAGGTTTCACTTTTAAATTTATTAATGTGACGAGCTAACCACTATAAATTAATTGAATATTAAAATAAAACATTAAGCATAAATAAAACGCACATAATGTTTTAAAGAAGTCAGCATTTTATAATACCGTGAACTTGGCAGCAAGTACCACGATCTGCCCCAATAATTTTTTTTATTGAGAAGCCATTAAGAATTTGTTTTATGCCAACAATTGGCAAAAAAAGTTTTAGTGAAACACAAAACTAAAAAAACATTTAGACAAACGGGTGCCTGCAGAGTACCACAAAATAAGTAGGACATTTATTATGTTGTGGGGTACATATTTTTATAAAAGTAACTAAATGGGCAAGTATTCTTTTTAAGCAAACGTAATTGGCTGCGTTCTGAACTAAAATGGCAAAACGGAACCCTTATACAATAGTTTCTTTATGCCCGTCCGTGTGTCCCTATGTCACAGGCATTTTATTTATAAAACTACACGGTTTATATTAATGACATTTGTAGTATAGGGGCCATCCATAAATTACGTCACAAGTTGGGCGGGAGTGCAGGCAGGGTGGTCAACGAAATGTGACAATGCGTGACAAGGAGGTCAAAAGCTTTGTGACATCAAATCCGAAATACGATAACAGAAACAAGGGTTATGTCTTTGTTTTGTCTAATATTTAAAGTATTTTGTACAAAAAATATTATAATTTATGTAACGTAATTTATGGATGGCTCCATAGGTGTCTTGTATTAGCCGTTACTTAATTGAATAGTTAATAATATAAAGGGTTTTTAGGGCAGCACTCCTTCAACAAAAGTTGAAAAAATTGTATCCCCTGTCTTTATTTTTAAACTATATGTTAAAAAATATGATAAAATATACAAAGGTAAAATTAATAAATACTTTCAACGAAATTATCATGAACTTGGTCGGATATACGATTTAGAGTTATTGACAAAAACTGCGCTTCATAACGAAATGACATTAAGTGCTATGAAGATACGCCCTTTTGCTGGTGCTTTTTCGTTTACGATAGTTAAATAGTCATAATCAACTACCTACTTGTTTCTCTAATTATAGGCGACTAAAGTACTTATGCTTATTATGTGCGGGAAACACGGAAAAAAATGTAACAACATAGATTTTTCATCTGCAGTGCATTTCTTTGTGGTAACAGCTTCGGAACCCTACACAAAGCTTCGCTCGACATGCTCTTAGCCGATTTTTTTATTAAATACTTACATATTTAGTTAATTAATTAGACATTTCACAGTTTGGAAATGATTAACCAGAATTTTAATAAAGCAAAAACAATCAAGCGATAAAGATATTTGAGTATTATACTCTCTTTGATTACTTTGAAGAATGCCTGTACGCCTCGAGCTTCATACAATGTCATTGTAAATGAAATTTTGAAGGTTAAATAGAGCAGGAACACTATAATTGTTATGTCGGTGTGAAATAGTGTTTGTGTGTGTAGGATAGAGGTAATTTCTTCTTTTACCTGATTTATGGAGTTGTCTCAATACAATTTAAAAATAACTTTTGCGCTTTTCCATTTTCTAATAGTTTTTTGAAAGTTTGTTTGAATATATTATCAATTAAAGCAGAATTAATGACTGCGGATCGCTTGGACAGGAAGCTCTGTTCGATTGTAGAGATTTATACATTTAAAGCAGCTGCTTCGACAAAGAAAAATCCTCATTTATTAAACAAAATAAATAGAGTTTTTTTGGCAAATCATAATTTGCAGATTCATGCTCACTAAATTCTAATAAACTAATGTTAAAAAGCAGAGAGTAGATCTAGTTTACAGTCGGATCAAGTCAATTTACTCTCATGTCAATTGAATCGTAACATAAGAGACAGAATGAATTGGAAATAACAATTTCAATAATCATATTTTGAACCTTGTGCATAAAAATATACAGGGCATGAAAAATAAGGAGCTGTAACTCGAGCTCTTCGTGGGCTGTGCTTACATTGATATAATGCGTATTACGGAACACTGGGTCAGAAACGGTTAGTTTTTGTTTGGCATTCCTAGTCACTGAAAGACAAGCTCTTTCAACAGAAAAAAATCATTGCAAGGCCGTTCCCTAAGGAAATAATTTTAAATTCGATAGAACCTATATTGTGGACCACTCTGCTGAGCGGATTATCGAAATAGCCTGTGTGGAAATCGAGCGGATTATTGTGGTGCGCGTCTACAGGCCTCGTCATTCTTCTAGCGACTTTTTTGAATCGATTATGGATTGAGTCTTATGGTTCGTAAGATAAGCGATAAAACCAAACGTATTGTGCAATATGTTGGAAAATCAATGTAAATCAATAATTAAACTTAGGAAAAGTATGAATAAGTATTTTAAGTATCATTTGAAAAAATGTGTTACAAAAGCAAAAGTTTTGCTGTGTATTTTAAGAACTACTCCAAAACTTTTATACATGTTTGTATCGCGTCTAAAACTAATCATATTCATACTAAAATATAAAGTAGCAAAAACATAAAACAAATTGAGGCGCCATGAACAACGAAATTGATAAAATTAATAGTCGCGATAGTAACTGTCAGTTTAAGATAAATGATAAAATTAAAAATAATTTTAATTTGTAAAGTACTAGTATCAAATTTCGTTTTTCTTGAGAAAAAATGCCATACAAAAGAGTGGTAATTTTAAAACATTAAAACGGGCTCACCTAACGTTGCTAAGAAACAAGAAAAAAACTGAAGTAAAATGCTATCTGCAACTATTATAATCCAATCTCTTCGAAATAGATGGTAACAAAGCGATATATTTAGTGACTATTAGTAGTCACCACTTCTTTTGGTTTTGACGTGAAACTTCCTTAGGCACGTTAGAGTGATTTCGTGCGATGATATTACAGTGAAACGCTCGAGTGACACGGTCGGGTCCGCTCGGCTCTTTTCGGCTCGGCCCAGCCCACGTGTTCCACGCGTTCACACAGCCGATTGCAGCTGATCGCGACTATTTTAGATACCCACGGTTATTGTTCATTGCATAATATTGCATGTAAAATGCGTGAAATAAATTGAATATAGTGACTAAATTATCAATTATATCAGTGGTTTCCAATAGTTAAGTGAACACGGTGCATCACAATTCAACGGTAAATTGATAATTAAAATGTGACTTATCATCACTGCAACCTTTAATGCAATAATATCAATCCCAATTCTTGTAACTCATACTGTTGCAGCTGACAATAAATTTACCTTATGATAGTAGCATTAATTCATTCAAATAGAGACTGACAACAAAAATTTACTTTCTCCTGCCCACGAAGAAAAAGAAGGTTATATGCGTGTGACAGAGACGGATTGTACGAGAGATCATCGTGATAAAAACAACTAACAAACATTGTCTCCGGTTAGAAATTAAATGATGTTCTCATTTTGACTTTCGTTTTTAACAATACTAGGTCATATAAAGAATCTTGTAACTATGAATTAATAATACATTAATTTACTTTATTTTTCATTTTTAATCTTAACTCTATTCTTTCATATGTAACCAAAGAAGTTTCACTTCATATCGTGTGTCCGACACATATAGTTTTTTTATTATTATTAAAGTACATTTTTTTTTAATTACAATTTAAATGTACTGTATTAGACAACAATTTTCATAGAAAACTGTTTGATGTCATTTTAAAGCTGACAAAAAAACACAGGTTTTTTTGTTAGCTTTAAAATACTTATGTAGCTTTAAAGTACTTATGTAGGCGAGTGAGAAGTTATACTTCTTTGGCATAGTTATAAAATGGTGACCTCACGACAATTCTGAAAAAGAGCGGCAAATAAAATCGATCGACTGACAACGAGGTACTTACAAATTAATATTTATTTCTAATAACATCAGCGATATCCAGTGGCAAACCTTATCGGCATATCAATTATTAGCGGTCTAAAGTTGCTCGCTAAACCGATTGCGGGAACTTCATAATGTAAAATTTTCGTGTCACACAGATAAAAAATCAATCACATCAGTTTTTTATAGCAACTTAAAGAGGTATGACTTTTGAAAGCGAGGTTTGGCAGTGTCTTTTAAGCAAATTGTATGTATCATTTCTTTTTAAATACTACGAAGTTCTTCGGATTTCGTGTAGTTATAAACGTAGTATTGAAACGTGCACTAGCTTCTGCTAAATGTCCTTAATAATTGATGTTCGCATCCAATCGAGGTCTATACAGTCCAGCGTTGATGTAGAAGTGATTACATCATCCACTCGAATAGCCTCGGTCACCCCAGCCGCAGGTGTACTGGCGCAGTCGTTGATCTGCTCGGACGCTTTCATTCTTCTACGTCTCCGACAGTCATGGAGTGTTTTACGGGCATTCTTAGATTGCTCTCGAGAAGCCCTCTGCTACCGTATACGATCTCTATACATATTTTGATTTGGCATTTTGATGATTATAAGCTGATATTTGCATTATTTATTTCAATTATTTACTTTAACACCATTAATATTTTCTGTAAGGTTTTCTCACTAATATTTTATATATGCAATCCATACATTTTGACAAGCGCCGACAATTGTATCTTAAACGAAGATAGTAACTTCTCCGAGTCAAAATTTATACTTCTTTTTGTGACGCAGCGAAACGACCTCAAAATATCGACTCTTCCCCCTCCGCTGTGCGCGATGCTTCACAGTCCTCACCAAACGTAGCGATTGCTGTGATCCTGTAACTATCTAGGGGTGTAATTCAATTTCGGATGTAGATAAAGTATATGTGGCTTCAGTATCAAATTGTATCCCCCGCTTTTGTTGTCATTAGTTTTCTGAATTGCCTCCCACTATGCAAGTAAATTTAAAGGCGTATTCATGTCAAAAAACCAAATTAAAATATTTTTCAATAAATGATCGTATTTATGTTTTGTAGAGCCGATCGACGTGCTTAGTTTTGTAAAATATTTGTTCCTTTTTTTATGTTTACTCGATCAAATCATTCTTTAAAGATGACTTGATGAATCTTCATTCAATTATCTGCACAATTACGTGCAGATTTTCCCATTTTCATATATATAGACAGAATAGCAATAGAAATAGTTGCTGACAAGAGGTGTGCAAATTTTTTAGGTCATGAAGCAATATTAAATACTTTTGCATAATGAGTCGTGCAATTTCGATAACCATAAATTCTGAAAACGTTGTATTGAATTTGAAATGCTATTTTATAACATACTGAATTAGGATCATGTGAATTTTAATTTTAATTTGGATAGCAAATGATGAACTCATTAATATGCAGTAGGTCTTAGAATGGTTTAAGAGCCGTTCAGTACATATTTATTCAAACTTCAACAATTGCAATCATTTTAACTTCCCGCTAAGTAAGTTGAAAATTTTCGGAAAGTTATTGGTTTCACCCCATTTTGCGAAAATCGAGTTCTCATCAGATCTCGACGTTCTGAGGGTCTAAAGCTTCCTGATCATCTCTGAGATGATGTCCGTATGTCTGTGTGGATGTGTGTATGTGTGTGTGTGTGTGGGGGTGTGGGGTGTGGGTGTGTGGGCGTGTGTGGGTGTGGGTGTGTGTGTGGATGTATGTAACTAACTTAGATTTCCTGAAAGTTTGGGTCGATTTGGATTGGTAGATTTTGAGAAGATTTCAAAAACTATGAAAAAAATTTTTTAAATGTGTTTTTTCAAAATAACTTTAAAATGGCTTGGCCGATCAATTCCAAAATCAAGTTTGCAATAGTTATGTTGTTTTTAAGCAAAAGAGCTAGTTTCACTTTGGAATTTGTCGATGGCGTACTTTGAAAATATATAAAAGAACACTTTTAAATTTTTTTAAACCCACGCACACACACACACATACACACACACCCACACACACATCACTCGGAAAAAGGTCAAAATAGATTCCCAGGACTCTAAAACGTCAAAATCAAATTAAAATTCTATTTTCGAAAATCTAACAAAACAGTATATTCCTTATTTAAGAAAACGTTGCAATTTTTATAGCGGGATGTCAAAAATCGTTATTTTTTTAATATTTCAAGTACGATATTTTTCGAACGTTTTATTCGATTTTGATCTGTGCTATGACATTCAATGCATTTTTAAGCAGAAAAAGGTAAATAGTGCCAAACAACAATCCATTAAGATTTTCACGTCATTAAAAAAAGTGCATTCCCAATTTATAAATATTTGTCAATTTTTATAGCGGAAAGTTAAAAAGCTAAAACGGAGGTTATCTGCCAATAAAACTAAAGATTTCAGGGACGCTTTAAGGACGCTAATATTTATAGATGACTTCAAAAATAAAACAATAATAAACGCCTCATACTAAACAACTTTTTACAAAATTTGAACAGAAACATATAAGTAAATATTATTGCAATAAAACAGATAAAACCTATATGCATTGTTTAGTTTTACATGATATCAGTGATTTTTCCAAAATACTGTGGTATTAATGTGTTCGCTGACACCTACTCGTTTGAAAAAAAGAGGTTTAATTATTCTGCTATTTAGTAACGACAATAAGTCTAAAATTTTTTTTTATATACGCCCCGTGTAAAGTCCGAAAATTCTAGGTACTTAGATGTAATCATACCGTAAATTTGAGTCCTCAGCAAAAAAGTAAAAAGGATTTCAAATGTTGAGTTCTGCTTGGGAGTGAACTTTCAATTATCTACTTTGTAAGCTGTTAAATGCCTCGTTCTCGACAATCCTGCCTGGGGCCTTTAGTCATCGCGCCTCTTTTGCTTTTACATTTTCTGCCTTTTTCCGCTCTGAGTTGTACTTCACCTTTTTTTTCCAATTGTATAAGTGAATCACAAAAATCTGTTGTTTGATTTTCTATTATTAATCAAAGTGGTTAATTTTTAATTTTGAAAAAAGGCCCGTGTTAACATGAAGAGATTCTTCTTGGCCCTTAAATGGTATCGTGAAGGGAAAAAAATATTTGTCTTTTTTTCTTTGACAGTGCGCGAAGTTTTGGTTTTGATATGTTTTTGAAACCACCTTATTTTAAATAGTTTATAAGGTGCCAATTAAAAATATTTTATATATTTTTATTTATTGCACCAGCTTTAGGGATAAATGTAGATGTGTAATATTTTATATGAAATTATCTTATCTGCTTTCGTAAAAAATCTACTATAGAAGATTAATTATTTTTTGGGTAAAGACCATCTCAAATGGAGGACATTTTTGGTGAAACTGCGATTAATTGAGTTATAAAGATCCACTTACTATTTTTTCCTAAAATTACAAGTCACATCATTTTTTTGGGAACAGTGTCAGATATCTTTTTCTATGAAAAGTATATTTTTGTGTCTGAAGTTAGTATTACGTTTTGGAGTTCAAGTTAGAAATATTAAAGTTAAAAAATAATGAAAAACTCAAATGGGAAGTAAAAAAAATAGCATTTTTCTAAATTTTTCAACTGTCGAAATTATCTAGTAGTTTAGCTGGTGCATAAAATGTATATATATCTCTAATAGCACGCCTTAAGTTAGATTCTTTTATTTCTGAGCTGTAAGATGACCTTGAGCTTCCATAATTATCTAATTAATGCGTCAGAGACTAAATAATTACACAACATGTCAAAAATAGCGAGGTGAAAGTTTTTAAGTAGGTAAATATTCAAGAATTTTTTTTGGTAAATTAATTTCGCAATATTTGTTAGATAACATTGTAAATAACCTCAAATTTTACTTAACCTTAATAAATAACGTCAACAGCAAGTTTTGTAAACATCTGCATTATTTTACGAAAATTATTTTCATATGAAAATTTAGCTCTCAGTATGTATGTGCTCGCAGAGTGACTTGAAATTATGACACGGCGTTGCATCTGAATACGTGCGTGATTTTGTATACCTACTAGTACTTGTCCCAGCCTCATTCGCGTATATTTATTATTGAACGAAACTATTATACTGATTATAAAAAAAAATCTCACATTAAAATCTATACTATTTTTGAGTAATACAACCTATATTTTATTTATTTACTAGCATTTTCGCCGGCTTTGCCCAAAATCGGAGCCATGACCGGTAGCGTAACGAAATTGAAAGCGGGATAACATACAGATTCAAAAACCGACACCGAGACTGTAATTGAGTTTAGGACTAGAGTCAAAATCGAATGTTAGATTCAAGAGCGTGACTGGAATTGAAGGAATAAGGGACAGTACGGGAATAAAAATTGAAAACGAAAGAAAGATTTTATGTTGATCAATTTTTCTGTCTATCCCAAAATATACATTTTATATCCAAGCAGGCGACGCTACGACGGGAGAAATCTAGTATTTTAATAAAACCATGAAATAATTAAACACGTTTAATAATACGAAATAAATATCAAGATATATGTATCGAGTAATATTGACCCTGAATATTTCTGGGGCGATACATGTTCGTCTTTAAAAGCAGGCACAAGTTTGCGTGTTAAAGAATAGCGTGTCGCTAATCTACGTGATCGATGCGCGGGCAACCTTCCAAATATTCTTTACCCTTAATAAACACGAGAATCACGATTTTGTTTTCATTGCCTGAAATCACACCTTGTCTACGCACTTTTTAATCACTATCAAAACATTATTGAAAAATATTTTCAACTAACAAATTATTTTGTATAATAAAATCAATAAACTATTCTTTCAATCATAAAAATGACCTTTTTTTGTTCTGTGAGTGTTATTATAAATACAAAACAAAAATCGGTTACGTAAAGTAAACATAAAATACGGGACAGACCCTAGTTGGATTCATGCATGTTGTTCTGGTTTTATTTATTACAATATTTCAATATTTTAATATAACGTCTATTTTTGAATAGGGAACATTAATAGAAACTATTAAATTGCGAGAGTATTACAATATAATGTCATGCGGCCGGACAGTAGCTGTTTTTTGTAATGAATTAGAGCTACCACCGACACATATATAAATAAATATTTTAATAACTTTTTAAAGGTGGTTACATATTTTTTGTGAAAAGTTATTTAACATTTTTCAGTGATTAGGTATTTAAAGTTCACGTCTAATGTCTCATGTCTAGTACAGGTGTAAATATGTACATAAGCGGCCAGTACGTTACCACTTACATTTGTCATCTTTCGTTTTATACGGGAAAAAGGCAGTTCTTGAAGAATCAGTTCCGATCTCTAATTTTTCGACAACACATTATTATTATGAGATGATCATCTCACAGTCTTAAAATTTTTAGTTAAAATGCAATAATACATTAATCAGCTTAGATTTCTATACTACGACAGAGTCTCGAGGAGTTGTCCTGATGCTTTATCACCAGTTCCATTTCTTTACGTGCATTTGGACGAGAAAATATAGTTTAACTACATCAAATCGTGTTTTTCCAAGATCATATGAATGAGTTACTAAAAAAAATGAGTATGGTGCCTAAAATATTAGACAAATTTCGTCTATTCCTTACGTATCCCATCATCATATCTCAGACTTGACCAAAATGTCATCATCCTGGGAGTGCAATTTTTCACTGAAAGAAAAATATTTATCGAAATCTTTAATAAATTACGGTAAGAAGATTAAAAAAGTACTGTCGAATTGAATACGTTCTCTAATTTTGAAGACCGTTAAAAAATGAAAAAGTAGCTACCATATTCAACCTTTTCTACATTTTATTCCAATCGTTTAAACATTTAGGTAACTGAGGTATTTCATAATAAGAAACATAGTACAAATAAGTAAAATGCAATTTTAATATTACATTTTATAATATTCATCTTGTAGTACGGAATCGTGGTTGTATCAGATAATCAAAGGTTTTTTTTTAATCAAAAGACATATTTTTTAAATTGTATTCCTGTAAAATTAAAGAATCTTGATAATTCACAATCCATAATATGCACAAGTCTCAAAAATTTCTAATACTGATTTAATATCAAACATTTTATAGGAATTAAAATGTTACTAGAATGTTTATTTTTACTAAGTTACACCAAAACAGTACCAACATTTGAGTACCGAACACAAAAAAAAACTGTTTAGTGGAGAACAATACAAAAACCAATATGGTAATAACTGTTTCTAACAAGCAATAGAGCCGATTACGTTAGTACAACTAATTTATAAATACACGTGGGACGTAAATTTGAGTACCTTAAATTGTAGCAAATGTATCAAAGTAGCAACAACGTGACAGAATATTACAAATTTCATTTTACTAATGCTACAAAGCAAGAGTGTTACCGCAAATAACAAATTAGTAGCTATGGGGAGTTCCCCTACAGATCGTTTCCATAGCTACGTTCGAATGGAAACTGTATAATGATATTTGACCTTGCTTCTCATCTTTGTGATACCCAATCTTCATACGGAATAAATCATTAATTATAGATTAAAAGCGGACTATTCTAATACAATAGAATTAAGTAACAGATGATAATGTTTCTTAACTATGAATATCGGAGTTGGGGAAAATTTTTTTCGTATTCCATATACAAAGTCAAGATAATTTTCCATCAAACTTTATTGACGTTTGATTTCAAAGTGTATATGCCATTTTGTTCAATAATTTGTCAACATTTTGTGTGTAGTGACATAATTCCATTGCTTTTGAAATTTTGGGACTTCTGATCAAAAAACTGCAACAAGTAGTTTTGACAGTCCTCTCTTAAACTTTGGGTTGTTACAGTAGCAAAATATTACTATCATGTAAACCATCCGTCCGACCGTCTTCATAAAGTTATTATACTGACTATATTGATTTTCTTGGTGCATATTTTTAATTAATTTGTCAAGGTAAGCGGTGAATACAAATTATGTACAAAAAAAGTGTTCAATCAACTCCTCGAACTTCTAAATCCGGCAAAAGAAAAAGATAAACTGGTGTCCGTTCGATAAAAGACAAACCTATAACAATGCAAATGAAATGTGTTTGCATTTTATGGCGATCCCTGTCTAAAGATTCTCATGAAACGCTGTGGCTGATAACAAGCACGAATTTTCTGTCTTTCGAATTTCATTTCACACGCGTATTATTGTCTGTGCGATTCCTGTTTTTTGAGCGCTGCGGTCGCGTTCGTATATCACTGTCAATTATGCGTATAAAAAAGAATGTTAACGACGTGCAAGCGAGGAAATGTAACGTTTTTTTTTTGCCGTGACAGTATAGGATTAAAATTTTATTAATGCAACGATATACGTGTCAATTTGTAGCAGGTTATGAAAAAAAATCGAACATGCAAATCGTTGTGCTTGTTAGTAAGAATGAATGTATTGCTGATGGAGACATTGGTGACTTTGTATCCGTGGAGGTAATGGACAGGCGGACGAAGTGTTGATTGACGCCTCCCAAAGTAAAGTAAGTCAGCTCGCTATAAACGTATGACTCATAAAAACATTTGTAATCCGGTAAGTACCAACTGTCGTTACAATTTTTCGCCAGGTCTGCGCGTTGAACGTTGGACGTCTTATTTGCGTATTCGATTCCAGAAAGCAGTGATCAATATCATAAATTTTATTGTGGCAATATTTGTTTTTTTAAAAAACTGGACACTTTTTTGTATTTAGTCGCCCTCTGATGACTTAAATGTACCTAGCACACCGGCATACAGTGCTTCTGGCGTTCGCCTAGCAATGCTCCGTCTACCTATTATTCACGTACATGCATGGATGTGTATTGTTATCTAGTTTTCGTATATACGACCATCAATTCAGATGCTTCATTTATTATATATTATTTTAATCAGAGAGAAAGATATAAAAATGATGTTTGTTTTAGCTTGATTGCAAAATAAAATAGTTGAAAAAATTAGTTTTTCTAATCAGAAATTTTATCTAAGTAAATTAAAACTTTCTCTCAAACAGAAAAATTGTTTAACTTT
>BGZK01003606.1:0-22228 GCA_005406025.1 Eumeta japonica
GCAACTGTCTGCTGAGACAGTACAAAAATTAATAACACCGAATTGTCATTTGATTCTTCTATTTGCTAAATTGTCAACAACATTTCATTTTGAACTTTATTTTTTGCTCCATGAAGCAGTCACCGTCTTTATTACTTTATACGCTTTTTAGGGAAAAGTATGAACAGAAGGAGACTGAAGTGAAATGTTTGAAAGAATGTCATCGCACATTTGTAGTGGAGAGTAACAAATCATCGAATAAGACATCAAAATTAATTAAAATTCTTATATGTTGATAACAGAAGAAGTTTTATAAAATCAATTAATTTAGTTGGAAAACCTTCTATAAACACATTTTTAATACAAGTTTGCCTTTCTCCATTACAACAATTTGTTTTATTTAATCAGATATTCAAAATATATTTTGCTAGTACATTGTGTTCTTGCCCTGTCAAAATTCAGCGGACCTTTTTTTGCGTTTGTGTGTTTATAACTGGTAGTTTTGCTTACAATTTTTCGGTATTTGGGCATAGATAAGCAATAGTTAGCTGCTGGAATAAGATTGGGTGATTAAAATTAGCTTAAGAATGATGTAAACTGAATGTTGTCCAAAATAATTTGGCTACATTATTAACTTCCTTCAACTACTACTTAATTACGAATAGTAGTGGAATATTGATTTTTTACAAAACATTAGACAAAAGAAAAATTAAATTTCAGTTTATATATGTACTTGATTTAATTTAATTTATATAAACTTATAAAGCATTGTTTTTGTATAAATTGTGAATGTGGTCAGGTAATAAAACCTCGCCTTTTGGTAAAAAATTGCTGAATTAAAATAGCAGACATTTTAGCAACTGAGATTTTAAAGGAAGAACTTTATACATTTTTGTGGATATCACTTCAGTGTAACTTTTGATAACAGTATTATCATTAATATGAAAAATTTTTGTGACATATTTCGTTTGCTCATAATAAATATTTTTGTGCAGAGAAATCTTGTATTCTGGCACAAGATGAAATATATACATACATGTTTATCGAGAGGGTTATAAACGTAACTACCGTGTGAACCTTGCAAAAGGGAACATTTCAATGTGAGAGAAATTACTTATTTTGTATTTCATGATTAAAAATATATATGTATATAAATGCAGTTCCCAATACATGTAGGCAAATAAAGCCGACGTATCCAGTGTATCAATACAAAGTTTGTATGCAGTTTTGTGGAGGTATTTAGATTCTTTTATAAACAGAGCATTGCAATATGTTGCATTAATTTGTCATTGCTCTTATGCTTAGTAAAAAGTGAATCAATGAAATTTAGAAATGCTATGAATTCAGGTATATGACACACTGAAAAGAAGCTGTGATGGAGTTGCCAACATTGTTTGTATTATTCAATTCTGTGTCCATTTTGTTTCATATAAAAATTGTTATGCAATGAAAAACAAATTTATTTTTAAAAAAAGAAAGTGCTCTCCGCTTTTTAATAACCTTCAACCAAAAAATAGAGGGTATATGCACTATCATTCCGTATGTAACGCAGTGAAATGTTCTTCTCAGACCCTATAAAACAAAAATTCATAAACGAATTTTTTTTCAGTGATAGAAACTATGAGAGTCCATACGAAAAAAATAAATTAAGCCAAGTACGAGGTAGGCTCGCACGTAATAGGTTCCGTACCCCATACAATGTGTGTATTGAAAATTTACATTGTAGCTTATAGTACTCTTGTGAAAATTACAGCTCTCTAGCTTTTATGCTTCCAAGGTTACAACTAATTCTTAATTTTTTTTTGATATGGGTGCCCACTGTAGTTTTAAGGTCATTGTTGTTTTTAATTTTTGTTGTTGTAGCAGCACGGTACAACAATACCAGAAAATTCAGCTGTAGCTTCTTTGGCTACACAGCTAATTTTCCTTAAAATGGAAGCACCTGTTGTATCTGAGCACCCCATTGTTTTATGTTGCTGTTGTTTTTAGTATTTGCTGTGGTAGCGGCTTGGTACAACAATATTCTGCGCAAATTTGAGTTCTGTAGCTGCAATAGTTCAAAAGTTACAGCTAATTTTATTAAAATTGGGTACCTGTTGTATGGGGCACCTAGTAGTTTTTATGTTGTAGCACGCTACAACAACATTCTGGGAAAATTTCAGTTTCAACTCTTACAATTTCGGAGAATGGAGCCTGTGACGGACGGACGGTGTAGTCTGAGGAATAAGGTTCCATATGTTTTAAGCATGGAACATTAAAAACTAGGCCTTCAAAATTTAGAACAACCAGATACCGAACGATGATACTGGCTAAGTTCGGAATAGGCGAAATCAACTAGATGTAAGTTTACTGAATCTGTAAGTAAATTTGTATTAAATATTGTAATCGTCTTATTAAATAAATGGAAAACAACAGAATTCGTGCAAGTGGCGAGAGCATCTGAGCTTATGCGTGTCCATAACTATCTAAAATATTTGATTCAGCATAAGCGATAGAAATGATAAAGAAGAACTCTGGAAGGACTTATTAGCAGCTCCCCGTTTTTCAAAAAGTTGGAAGTATAGTATATAGAAGTAACATGCATTTGATGCAAAAACAAAAACACAATTTTTGCTTTTTATGTATTTTTTATAAACCTTTGTCACCTTTGAGTATAAAAATTATTTTTACCCGTTTTATCCTCTTGAATTAATTTCAAAAATGCCGCACACTCTGTAATATTTTATCATTTATTAGTCTTTCCGAACCTTTAAAATTTTGTTACATGCATTATATCTAAAGATACAGAAATATCGATTTTACCTGTTTTTACTCCCTTTTTCCACCAAATTCCAATATATCAAAGAAGTACCGAAAAGGAGAATAAAACTACTTTTTATGCTCTTCCTTCATATAACTTAAAAAGTACGAAAGTCTGATTTTACCTTTTATCCCTCAAACTAAAAACTTTCAAAAAGAGCTTGCCTGTCTGATTTTTATAGGATTTCTGGATAATTTTTAATTGCTACAATATCTTTATTAAGTCCAGGGATACTGAGTTGCCGATTTCACACTTTTTCTGATAAATGATGCTTAAGAAAGTAAAAAATCTAGTTTTTACGCATTTTATCTCCTTAAAATCCAATGTTTTAAAAAAGTGCCAGACACCTATCCACTGATTTTAACAGGCTTTTTGGATCTTTTTGAATTTTTGTAATATCTTTATTAAGTCTGGAGATACTGAGTTACCGATTTTACCCTTTTCCTCTTTTAACCCATTACACTGCCGAAAATACAGAAATAAACAAAGAAAACTCTTCATTTAAGACCACTTTGTGGAAAAAATTTGTTTAAATATTTTTGTTCTGCTCATTCCTTTCGTAGATAACTGAAACTGAAAAAAGATGTGAGAATTGTTTTTACTTATTTTATTCCCTAAATATTAAAATTCAAAAAGTTCCACACGCTTATCCCCTTAAAACTCAAAATCAAAGAGACCAGATACCTGAGACATTAATTTTCTGGTTTTGCCTTTTTCAATGCTTTTACCCCTTCCAAGCCGAATTTCCAAAATGCCGTCTAGTGAATCTATATCTTAGTAAAGCAAACATATATACGAAATTTAAACATTCTATCTTTAGCCGTTTGGGCTGGGCGTTTATTACAGTTTGAGATGTACGTACATTTCATCTGGCAAGTTTAGCGAATTTAGTATAACTAGAGGTATGTGTAGACGTAACTACATATTGTATGCTTGAATAAAAAAAGAAACATCTAAGCGCAATCATGTTGAAAAAATCCCGATGATAACCCAACCAAGCACGGTGTCTTGGGCAATCGGTGATCCCCTGGTGGTGATATGCAATCCGCTTCGAATGATTTTCGGATAGATATCCGCTCCAAAGACAAAATTTATGGTATTGCTTTCAAAGAAGTCCGGATCAGCCAGACGAAGGTTGCGATACGCATCGGTGACGTCACGATTGAGACGTTTTGTGGCAGCTTTTCCGGCAGGTCCTTTGTGATCAGCGCCCTAGCAGTGAATACACTCACATCCTCCTCAAAACGGGTACGGAACCTATATTGTACCTTGTTATCGGGCCCTTGATAGATTCTAGAAATGCGCCTGAGGCGCCGTTGATTAGGGGGTAAATTTTGTGTTTTAGTAAACCAAGATTGCGTGCAGTAAATTTTCTTTGAATGAAGTGGTGAAGTTCGACTAGATACTCCTTTTTCCGTCGACGAGCCCATTGATGATGTAGTAATTTTAATTTCTTCAAGCGATTGACATAGCTGAGATAATGGTTAGGTAAACGAGGCTCTGGCAATATGAGAGCGGAGCTCGATAATGAAATTACCAGGCGTCAATAAGCAAATATTGACCGGATCCTCAGTCATTGGGCTTACTGCTCTCGAATTAAAGCATGTTTCGATTCGAGCAAATATAGTTGAAAGTCCTTCAGATGTAAAACTTTGGTTACTGCATAGGCTGACTAAGTATTTGAGTCTAATGCATGTGATGCCTTGAGATAAAATTGATTTTATCAACCTTTTAATTTAGGGGCATAATAACGTAACTTCATAAGATAATTTGAGAGCGCATTCTGGCCATGGAAAGAAAAATTCGTGTTGGTTCATTGTAACTTAGTATAGGGTATTTGCTAAACGACTGTTCATTTGTATTATTTCGTTAGCATGCAAAAATCTTTAAAAATATCATCAGAAAAATCTTTAAAAATATCATCGAGTTGCAAAAATTGAGCTCACTTGTAATGGCCTTTCTTCTTCCATAGATTCCAAAACTGCTATTCTGGAGGGCCATTCGCTGTACGGGCATTCCAACCATGGAGGACCATGCCACCACAATTCGTTGTTAGACAATTCGGAATTTGTACTTTTGCGCGATGTTAAATATGCTAAATGATTTTTGAAGTTGACGTAAGACCATGCATTTTTGCCTAATTTCTCATGAATGGATGAAATCCTGTTTTCAACGAAAGTTTTCCCATTGTGTTTCGGTTTTTGCAACCATTTGGAATTTGTCCATGGCAAGACGTTAGAGTTTTTAGAGTTGACTTGATATTGAATATTGGTCGTTATGTTTGCCTTTAGAATTGTACCTGATTGTAAGGCAGGACAGGAAGGGACTTAAGCTATTTGTAGGGGTTAAAAATTTTCAACACCACATGCAATTTTATTGTGATGCTGTTAGGTTTTAAAACAGCTTTTGTGCCGCTGTCACCAGGTGAGTGGGTAACTTTGGTCATTTGACCAATACTAAAATATTCTGCGATCACTTTATCGTATTCACATTTGAGTGGGGGTTTTAATCAGCCGTGTTTCATTTCGTAGAAATTGAGAGGCCGCAATTTTCCGGGATGAGCCAATATTTAATTTTTCAGGGTATTCATCCTTAAATGGTAATGAAACAACGTATCTACCATCTTTATTTCGGTATGTAGTGGAGGAGACAATTTCTCGCAGTATGCATCCTCCGGGGAGAACTTTGCTCTCTTTTGGAGTTCCTCAAGATCCCAAAAGCGTTGAAGTTGATTATTCAGCTCGACAGTGTTGAAAAATGATAATATTGAATGCCTACACGGATTTGAAGTTACCTTGCCAGTAATAATCCATCCGAAACACAGTCTTTGGGCCACCACTGGAGACCATCTTGAATAATTTTCGGGTACACATCTCCACCGAGAAGTAAATCAATTTCTGAACATTGAACATGACGATAAATATCGGCTAGTTGCAATTTTGAAAAATTACTGTTTTGAGCGCTGTCGAAGGATAATATGCGAGCTGACCTGTGAGCTTGGTAATCACTAAACCATTTGATGCTAATTTACAGTTACTGAATGACTTAATCCATGTATTTGAACTTCTGAAACACGAGTATTGAGATTGTCTTTGCAATTTTTAGAAATAAAGGTTGCTTCAGAGGCTGAGTCTATCAGCGCACGGACCGTATATTTGAGATCATCTTTGTACACGTCTACTAGAGCTGTTCCAAGTATGACAGAGTTTGAAGGCGATGGTAAACGCGTTGAGAAATTTTGCAGCGTTCGATTAGCTGCTGATTGCGAGGTAGAAGGGCTCATATCTAAATGAGAAGTCGTATTATCACGATTTGTGATTTTTAAAGAGGAGGCTTTTAAATCTCGACGATGAAGCAGGGTATGACGTTTTCACTTCACATGTATTGCAAACATATTTACTTGTGCATCTATTTTGTTTTCTAATCGTAGCATAACGAGTATCAATGGACATTGTTAGAAAACTGAACAAAATCGAATAGGGTGAAATTGTGGGCAAAGAGAACACTTCCCATTTTTTCTTTAGAAGCTTATTGCTTGAGGTATTTGTTTAACCAGATTTGTTTATTTGTGGGGACTTTGGGGCATTTGAATTGACGAAAGTTGATCGAATGTCAGCAACTGACTCTAAAGTATGAAACCTTGATGTTAAAAACTCATCCAGTAAATTAGTTGAATGCGGCAAAGATTGCTCCCACAAACTAAGTGTGGTATCAGGTGAACAAGTTGAGCAAATATAAACAAAAATGATATCCCAGTTTGCAGCATCAATATTCAATAAATGAAGATTCGTGATGCAATCGTTAATTGTACGCTGCAATCGTCAAAGATCAGAGCCAGTTTCCTTAGTGACAGGTCGAATGTTGAAAAGCGATTTAAGCTGACCGTTGACGAGGACTCTTTTGTTTTCATAACGCTGAACGAGATTTTTCCAGGCCATATCAATACCTTCGTTGGTCAAGGGGCATGTTTTAAAATTTCGCGCGCTTCGCCTTGTGTTTCTTCATAAGATGACACATTTTCTCCACCGGGGATAGGCGATTGTTGTTGCGACACAGGGCCGTGAACATATCACGGAAAGTCGGCCACGATTTGTAATCACCGCAAAAACTTCGGTGTCACATGGCGGCACTGAAATAAAGGGTTAAATCATTCTGAGTATTTATGGAAGGGAAGCTGCTTTTGCCTCAGCACGCAGTGTATCACGTAGCTCGTGAATTTGTGCTATGACCGCCGCGTGAGCTTCAAAGGTAGAGTAAAACATCGGTCCAGAGCATCGAGTTTAATTTCTTCTTTAATATCTTCATAGTTTTCCAGCGTTCCTTCATACATTGATTTGAAAGTTGACCAGAGGCGTTACATCTGTGCTTCTTGGGCCTCCAGTGTATGAATCGTTTGCGATGCTACTGCAATGCCTTCAAAGTAGGGCTGGAATCTTACTACACGATCAGAAGCAGCTATGAGTTGCTTTAGCGTTGCCATTTCGGTCAAGGGCAATTTATATGGTGCTATTATCAGGGCAGTATTAAGGGTGTTATAAGGTGTTCAAGGGTAATGTATTACATTGCTATAATCACAGCAATATTTTGGGGTTAAGAGATCAGCATTTATTAAACATTCAGATTAAACATTTTGTTGCAGTAATATATTTTATGCCAGATTTTGTTGAAATTTAGTTTGTGAAAATATTTTAATTGAGTGGGGAAACCTAGTAAAAATCTTGTAGATTTCGTTCGAAATTTTCGCACATAGATGTGTAGCGCCAGTTGCAATTAATCGGCTTTGTTTTTACTTTTAAAAATTTTAGATAGTATCGATAGTGATAGAAAAATAAACTATCAATACTATCGATTGTACCACCGATTGTTTTGTAAATGTACTTTAAAAGCTATAAAAAGTTAAAATTAAAAATATTGGCTAACTTTCTTATATAAATGAATTTTGATTAAAATCGAAATATCCATTAAAAATTCTAAATTTATTTTCTTAATCTCTCACTATACATCGGTAACAAACAGTTGCCAAAAGCTGGTGGCATTTTGCTTTTTCATTATTGTTAATATTTTAAGGTTTTGTGTGCTCACCAGAATCATCCTTCCTAACAGAGATATCATAATTGCTACAACTGGAGGTAAACATTTGAACAAGAAGAGATATACAAGCAAAACTTTTCAATTTAATGCAGCACTTACAGTGTGCAAAAGGCAGAGCAGGCCCAATAATACACAAACAAATATTGCTTTGTTTTAAAGTTGAAATTGCAATTTTATTAAGTAGATCAGATGGTACGAACAATTTTTTTTATTACTGAGAAAACCTGTAATCCAGCGTATATGTAGCATCGTTTTGACAATTTTAAAATTTAATAGCGGTGGTAGGGATTTATTTATTTACACATCAAAATGTGTTGTTTTGGGAATAGAATTGTTAAGACTCAAAACAAATATTTAATATAATAGCATTTATTTAAGGAAAAATAAGTAACTGTGTTAAAGGATAGTCCTTTGGTCATCATGTAAGTAGACAAAAATTTTGTGAAATTGTTCAATAAAGAATCAGTACATAAAAATGTCAAAGTCTTCCACACTGCGCCACCCCTTTGGCTCTTTCGGAGCCAGGCTAAAGGCCTCATTAGTTCTTACTTTCTAATGCCATTCTTTTACGTTCTTTACTGGTGCAAATATTTTGTACTTACTTTTACGTGAGAGAATTTTTTTCTTCCACTCAAACAAGCAGCTTTTCAACATTCAAATGTACGTATTTAATTCACATTTTAACAAATACTTCATAAAATCAATGTTTTTAACAATATAATTTATATGTTTTTAATACGAAACAAATAAACAAATATATTTTTTCTGTTACTAAAAGTTGAATTCTATTTCCTACAGGTTTGTCAGTTACGGCACAGAAAGTAAAAGGAAAGACAAACCATTCCTTAACAATTTCAGTTGAGCAGAATAAAAACATCTGATTCAGAACGTCAAACCGAGTACAAACTAGTTCTGCCTTAACAAAGTTAATTTTATTTTTCATTAATTAACGTTAATGTTTCATAAAGTATGGTTGTGATAGCAAAATCATGTTCAATATACCGATATACATATAGAGAAGAATACCTTTAACCAGCGTCAATAACTTTGTTGATAAATATTAATCGTCTTCTTGTCACGATGTCTGAAAAATCCTGTAGAGAATCATGGCACCTCAATATTGTAACCGAAATCAGCTAAAGGCAATGTACGAATAACATATGAATAACGAGATAAAATTAACATAAGCAAGTAAGAACATTCGACCGGCTCGAATCTTTGATACCCTCCAACTATTACACATCAAAAAAATTAAAATGAGATTCCATACCAGCTGACTTGTTTTATTACCACATATACCTCATTTGACCAAAAGAAGGCCTATTTCGTTTAAAGATTTAATTTATTAGGAAATTGTTTTTCGCTGTCTGTAGGCCGATGTCAAAAAAATGTGCTAATCACGCTTTTAATAGTCGCATAATATTCCTTTACTTTTACTTTTCTCATCAAAAACGTTCTCGTTCACTTTAAGGTTCAACTTCTCGAAAAATCGGCTTTCGCTAAGTATCAACCGTATAATTAGCTTATGTCCACAAATTTTATTGAATTTATTTTAAAAGGCCAAATTGTATTACCTTATTAAGCTTTTTATCATAAAGTGTTCTGGTTCGCTTACAGGCCCGACTTCTTAAGAAATCGGTTTTCGCTATATCTGGGATATATATAATCCTTTGTCAAAATTTTTATAATAAAATTTTAAATTCAAAAGATTTATTCGCTATTAAGCAATTTTATTTGAAATTTATTATTTTGGGTCAAAAGACCCTTTAGTTATTTTGCCTTAGTCTTTCAGCACGTCTATATGCCGCCGACATTTCGCTGATGCCACTCAGCTCGTCAGTAGACTCGAAAAACCTTGTTGAAAATAATTTTCAAATATTTACTTCATATTCTATTATTTCAATTGAAATAATGAGAATTAAAAAACATTTAAACACATTCTCATATATATATATATAGCATAAATACTGAAAAAAATCAAAGAAGAACAATCATAAAATCAAAACGAATTATTAATTAGACAAAATTGTCCTACAAACAAATATTTGTTATATTGTCATATTTTTCTGTGTACCCTCCACTTTCTGGTTTAAGGGTATAAAAATATGGTAAAATTGTTTTAATAGTGAAAATATTTTTTAACAATTAAAAATAAATCAGGTTAAGTTTAATTGAAAAGCGTATCACCAGCGAAACATTAAATCAAATTTGTTTTATACGTTTTAACTTGTTCTTATTATGTTTTATTATTGCGTGTGTTATTGGGAATATGTAGTAGTAGTAATGCGGAAGCGGTGACACAATCAACCGTATTCTATAGATATTAAAACAAATTATTGTTAGAATAATTATTTTCTTCTGCCTTTTAATAAATATTCTTACGATTTTGTATCGAACAAACCTATTGCAATTTTGACAGTTTTATTATTTCGCACTTCGTTGTGCGTCACTTATTTAGACTGCTTATTTACTTTTTATGGATGATGCTTAAAACACGCGTACATACATACATGCGTATTTATCCAGTTGCCCATCTATTCGTCATCAATGTTGCGTGCAAGACACTTGCTATAAGCTAGACGACAGCGCAGAGCAAATACTAACGACTTTTTCGAACAGAGGGCACCTAAGTCGTGCATAACTGCTTGATTGACATTGTCATGTATATAGTCGTTGAAGACCATATGCATGACAAAGTAACATATGATGTCGTTGACCAGATACCGTCGGTATTCAAACTTATTTCATAAATGTAAAAGTAAATAAACCCTACATTTAAAACTTTTCATTTTCGATTCTCAGCTATTTTTGCTGTAAATCGAAAATAATGACGTTGAATATTGCGTTTACATTTAAAGCCCAATACGCAGAAAAACAAAACAATACTTTACTGCAGTTAAAACTTTAATTTTGAAAACTTATGGCTTCTTATATACAATTTGTGTATTTATTTTATATTCCTTTCACCTTGCAGAAGTTGTATTTGTTTTCATCGTTTACTCAAAAACTACCGTCATTTATTCTAAATTTACTAAAATTTAAAGATGCAAGCAGAAAAATAGAATTGAAATATCCACCAAAATAACAAATGGCAATAGTTGCCGAAGTCATACAGGTAGCGTCAATAAAAAATACAAAATGGTAAAGTGTCTGATTTCCGGCGCCTGAAACGTTTTAAACGAATTGCATTGTTAATGGCGTTGTATAGTATTCTGGAGTGCATTTGTAGCGCAAATACAAAACAGGTAAATGGGAGGAACGTTCAATTTAATATCTCTGTGCACACAGCGTAGTTCATTTATGAAAAAGTTTTATTTTTTTCTGCAGGAACTTTTTAATTTTGCACTTTTGTGTTAGCTGAAATTGGCATTCATATGATTTCAAAAAACTTTTATTGTACTACTGGCAATTTTTTTAAAATAAATTGTTCAAGCTTATGCACAAATTCTCCTATATTTTAAATGACTTACATCTTATGTATTATTCGAGAAGAGGACAACCCAGAAAAACATTTTGTCGGAATTTTCAAAATTTTGTAATTGCATATTTAGGGTATGCAAATATGTGGCCAAATATTTTTTCGTGTGATGCCTATTTGACTAGTTATGGGTGGTACAGTGTTGCCGTTTCTGAAATTTTGTTTTTTAATCATTTTTTGAAACAGAAAACTAGGTGGGGAAGGAAAACAAAATTATTTTTTTATTTTTAGCTACCGGAAATGAAAAATTGAGATGGTGATGGTATTATAAAATCATCGATTTTCAAACAGCATCCAAACAAGCGCTTTATCCTTATTTTACCTCAAACGACTTTTAAAAATGTCTATATATATGATTAGTTACTTTCTACAACTCAGCTGGAGTTGTAAATAAATAAAAGAAATTTTTCAAAGTTCGACTGTTCTTATTTTCTTATTCTTAACCAAAATTATGTGAGATGTTTTAATTATACTGAAAAGTTTAATCGCGTGATGCTTTAGATACTTTAGAAGTTACGCATATCCTTTTACATGCTGAAATCTGCAAATGGCCTTTTTACACATGACTTTTTCTTATTTTGTTTTAATCTCTCTTAGTTTCTTTTTTGTCTTTACTTGGAAATCAAAGGCTACTCATAGTACTCATAGTTATCCTTTATTAGCTTGTCATAAAAAAGCATTGAAGTGGAATATCCATAAATTTAAAAGTTATTCTTATATAAATTGATGGCATCTTTATGCCTCCCTGCCTTTCTATAACGCTGACTGTATGCAATAAACTCCAAAGCTACTCAACAGGTTTTAGTGCGGATTTTAGTGGTAGATAATGCAATTTATCTGAATTTATTTGACTTGTGCATTTGTTCGAGTCAGAAACCGACGATTTGTAACTCTAAAATTGTTTACTAATCGTCTAAAGTTTGAAATTACTCGAAAACTTGAAAAAAATTTTAGCGCAATGAAAAACATGTGCATTTGTTTTATGCTTTTATACCGTTCACATATTGTGTAATTTTTCAATATTCATTTCCGACTATATAAATATATATATATATATATATATATATATATATATATATATATATATATATATATATATATATATATATATATATATATATATATATATATATATATATATATATATATATATATCTTTATCCATGCATTCCGATTGTAGCTTTAATTGGATCGATCATCCTGCAAGCTTTCAAAATGAAAATTATGATTTTTGTTTTTTTTTATTTAAAGTAAAAATTTGGATTTGGCTTAATTATTAGTGGCGAAATAGAAGGTTTTTCGATATCGGTCCACATATAGCCGAGATATAGCGAACACCGATATCTCAAGATAGTGGACTTTGTAGTAAATCTGAACTTTAGAGCTGTAAAAACGAATATATATGTCTGATATCAGTCTATATATAGCCGAGATATAGCAAAAACCGATTTCTCAAAAAATTTAACTTTAAGGTGAACCAGAGCACTTTTGAGTATCGATATGGGTATGTAGGCGTACAATATAGATGGCTGAAAGCAAAGGAAGTTTTTTAGGACGTCGGTCCATATATAACATAGATATAGGGAAGACTGATTTCTCAAGAAATCGGTCTTTTGGTGAACCTAAATACTTTCTAATACCCAAATGGGAATGTAATAGACAAAAATAGATATGTGAATATAGTATATAGTAAATACCAATTTCTCAAAAGCTTAAAACTTTTGGTACCGAATTCTACCTTTGGTGGTAAGATTTAGGCTATAATTAATATATAGCAAAAACTGGTTTTTCGAGAAATCGGACCTGCACGCGAACAAAAACAATTATTGGTAGAAAGTACAAAATATGGATTTTAAAAAACTGATTTCAGACATTTAGACACGCAAGCAAATTAGACATAATTTTGGACCAGAAAAAAATATTTGATTTAACTTTTAATATCTAATTGAATGTGCATGGACGTTGGTTTGTGAAGGAATTTAGTTTCGGCACAGCCGAATTAATTGGAATTCACAAGTGTTGATTTTAAAAACTGTGACTAAAATGTCAAAAAACCAGTAACAGCTGATCTATATAAATGCACACAAAATCTTGTTCGAAAGGTATGTAATGTAAAAAGAAGAGAGATATATAACATGTCTCATTTGAAATATATTTTTAACAGACAAATAAGTGTGCAACTAAATAAATGTAAAAATTTGTATTTTCCACATAAAACCTGTTCGATTGTCTTCTTGTCTATTTGCGATGAGCTTAAAAATACCGAGTCGATTTTCGTGCATGTTCACTCTGAGATAGAGACTCATACGACTACCAAGTGTAGACAAATATCTCCTTCAAAGCTTCGTAAATTTGTTTAGCTGAATGCAAAAATGTCTATATTTTGCTTCAAATAGTTTCGATCATCAGCTGAAAAATTACTTATTCTTCTTTCTGTGCAAGCTGATTAAATTTGCTTGGGTTTCAGTAAAGCCTTTAATAACATATTCGTACGACTTATTAGGTGTAAAACCTGGAGCCCTCTACCGGCACATTGTACCGATTTTATTGACTCACTGCATAGGAGTCATAGCCATTAAGTCAAATTGTCTTGATTTCTGTATTAATTGAATGATAAGAAAGTAATTGCACTACATAGCAGTGTTAATAAAGTCACATACTACCCATAGATTCATTGCAGTGAGCCAACGAAAATCGGTACAATGTGCCGATGGTGGAATCCATCTATCAAATATAAATATTAAACTATAAAACTAGAACGGGTCTTCATATCAAAAATTAGAGAGCTGAAATTTTCACAGGATGTTGAAATGGCAGCACTGTACAACAACAAGTAGTATAAACTACAATGTAAATTTTCTATATGCACACTGTATGAAGTACGGAACCTACTATGTTCGAGCTTGTTTGTACTTTGCTGATAGCATTTGCCAGTAAAGATCCACTGAGCGTCCGCACTTCTTGGAAGTTTAGTGATTTATGTGTGTACATGTTATTCTATTAGAAATATTCCCTTTTATTTGATTTCATATTTTGCACAGAAGTATCAAAGTATGTGTGCATGGATATATGTACATACATATGTGTTTTCGAAAGAAAATCTCAAAACAGAACTAAACAAACAAGTATGTACATACAAATATTTCTCTTCATTGGCTTGCGCTGTTAGATCATGTACGTATATGTGCGAAAAGAAAGAGTAGAAATAAATAATAAGAAATATAGTAAAAAAGTACAGAAATAACAATGTCTTTGTTTTCTTGATTTTGCTGGTAAATTGGCAGGTGATTACAAATTTGATGATTTTTGTAAAAGGTAGAGAAATACTACAATAAACTACTACAAAAAACAGATGATAGAGAAGCATGAGTAGGCATTAACTAGCTAAATTGACATTTTATTTGCATACATATTTATTTGTTTATGAGTAGGTATGTATGTACATATATTTGTTTGTTGATACCACATGCGTACAGGCATTTGCAGAATTTGCTAGTGTGGCGTAAAAAAAATTTGCAGTTGGATTGAGAAAGAATAAGTACCTACAGTAAAATAAAAAAGATCGTGACCATTTTATTTAATGAAATCGTCATAAAATGTCAAAATAAATAAAATGGGTTTTAAACAAAATATGTAAATAATTACAATTGTTTAGTTTTAAATAATTTTTTCGAAATAAGATTTTTGAGCGAACTTTTTTATTAATGTTTACTAACTAAACACCTACTTTTCATGTTGAAATAATTATTACAGCTTCAGATCTTTTTTTATATAAAATATTTATATAGTTAATTTATTCTCGATATTTCGCTGGCAATTTGTCAGCATCTTCAGGAAACCATACATATTATAAAATTTCAATAACAAAAATTTTAAAAATGTTTGTGAAAATAGAAAGAAAATCAAATTATAAACATGAAAAAATTTTTGAATAATAGTAATATTGAATTCTTCATGCAACAAAAATCATAAATAAGCTTGTTCTACGACCAACACTTACTCTGCCCAAATAGCAACACGTTTTTTTCAACTTTAAAATGATTGAAACAAAATAAATGTTGCACGTAGAAAGCATGTTGATAAAATTAAATAATGTTCTAACAATTTATAAAATTACTAATTAAATATCTATAATTCTGTGTAAAATTCTGTGCCTGTTTTAAAATTTATTCTGTGTGCTACTAGCGTATTAATAATTTTTAGTGTTGCTATTTTGGCAAAATAAAGGCTGGGGCACATAGAGTACGTCATACGTTATGCATCGCCTATTTCAACTGACATAAAAGCAATGACGGATAGAGTTGGCACAATGAGCACTTTGTTAACGTATAAAAAATCAGCTGGTTCTTACTTTGTGTTTTCTTTTGCAGTAGAATTTATTGAAAAAAACTGGATGATATTTTAGAAATCTATTAAATTTTTTAGAGGAAAATCCATAAATATAAAAGAAAAACAACACATAAAAAATCTATTGACAATTGTCAAAGTGCTCAACGTACGTCAAAAGTTAAAAGTTGGCCAACTTTTATACTTTGCGTTGAAGGAGACGTACTGTATGTGACAGCACTCACAGCAAAACATGGATTTTAACTTAGCTGTCAGTTGAAAAGCCGACGGATAACGGATGACGGATTCTATGTGTCCCAGCCTTAAGGCTTTGTAGGCATGTAATTATGTTACTTTTATTTTCTATTTTCAGACTTTCTTGCTTCCTTGTTTAGCATACACACATATTCCGATACATGCAGTTTTCTTTAACACATTCTTTGATAGAAATGAAATTGACTGCCTGAAAATTTGCACATGTTTGCACATATATTTTTCGTAATATTTTTAAGAAAAAAACAACTGTTTTCTTTATTGACGATTTAATGACGATTTGTGATACCTATTTTGACAATTTTAGCCCCAATTTATCTGGCATCTATGAACTTGATACATGCAGAAATTTAAGCACAATATGAAATCAATCTTAAAATAAAAATCAAAAATTTTAAATAGAACAATAATAAAACAGACAAGGAGCACTTCTCTTTCGAAGTAGTTGATAGCTCAGTAGATAGTGCCCTTGGCTGGCATGCTGGATTCAATATTCAGTCCACACATGGTGATCAGTCTTTGTAATTTTTTTTTAATTCTGGCATGCCACAGCCAATTCTTAGCTTGGTAATTGTTTTTTTATTATTATTTTTTCTTTTAAATTCTACGGAAAACTTATATTTTTTGTGTATGTATGTAAATAGCAAATTTTTATTTTATTAAAATAAAGCAATTTGAAAAGTCATCAGTGTTGTCACTTAATGGTTATCGTACATGTTTAGGCTTTGAAGTTTTGAGCACGAAAGTTAGAAACTGTTGCGTTGCCAGCTTAGTGCTATTAGAAGAGAATACAGTATCAATAAATATTTTAATTTTTACACACTTTGGTAAAGGGTATTTAAGATTCTTCATGGCCGAATATATCAGTCTTACTTGTTAGTATTTGTTGTTGTAGTAGTACGACACATATTCCTGTGAAAATTTCAGCTCTCTAGCTCTTACCGTTTCGGAGAATGAAGCCTGTGACTGACGGATGGACGGACGGTGTAGTCTCAACATAAAGTTCCGTTTGATTTTTCAGTGGAACCTTAAAATAGCAGTATTTACATTTTATACGTATACATTCAATATGTCTTAGAAATAAAATAAGCTATAAATCATGAAAATCCATTAGAAAATTTTGATTTTATTCACAACTTACATATATCTTGTGTCTCGTATTGTAATAAATTGTGTGTATACATGTGGTCATACGAATGCTAAGCTATTGCAGAGGCAGATAACAGAACTAAAAAAAAGCGATAGATTTAATAAATTTTAGGATAACAAACAAAGATTTTTTATGGATCTATTTTATTTAGGCTGAACTTATTGGTTAGTAAAATATTTTTGTTAAATGTACATTATAGTTATGTATATTATACATAGGCAAGTGTATTAAATTTCGTTGATAAATATTTCTTTCCTCCGCTTATTGCCCATACATATTTTCAGTTTTGTTCGAATCGACTAACACAAATCTGCAAGCATTCATTCTTCGGTACGCCTTCAGTATATAGCATATCTTGGTGAATCCTTTCACCAAGTTCATCTGATAAGGTGCCAAAATTTTCTGGAAAAGTGTAGGTGCGAGTCCAAGAAATTAATTTATAGAGCATATTACATTTCAGAGCTTTATAAACAGAAATCTGCTCCTGAATTATATCGAGTTAGTTTTTATCTTTTTCTTTTCCGAAAACTGTACACATATTCACAAATGTGTAATGGCTATATTTGATTTTTTCGAGTAGCAGCTTCATCTTTTATTGTGTTGCGCACGCGACTGGAACTGATTACCATTGCAAAGTAGAACGACTTTTCAGCTTGTTTTTGATGAATCATTCACCTCTTTCATACGTTATTTTTGGATGGCAGTGGATGAAACATTATGTCTAAGAACAATTACCCATTGGGCATATGAAATAGTTGGATATAAAATTTTGTTCTTGTTGTTTTTCATAAGCTCACGTGCTGATGTCAATCAAAATGATGTTGGGCATCATAAAAGGTATAAAAGTATAGCACGCAGTTGTGATTTTTGGTAAGGTCACACTACGTAAGAGGCATGAATTCATGTACGTATGATTCCATTCAAGAAGTTTTCTCTCCTTTATGCGTGTTAAAGGAATTGCAATTCAAACAACTGTGCAATGTTAACTAACAATTGCACATTGCTAACAATGGAACCTACATTTTTGAAAGTTGGCATGAGTTACACCTATTCCTGAACACTTCTGACAAACACTGGTTTTTAGTACACAAATGTTGCCATAAAGAGAAAAAACATTAGTGCCAGGTTCATTTAACAGTAAAATGTTATTTTGTGTTACGATGAAATGAGTCTGTATTTGGCTCTCTTGCAACATTTATTATGATGCACTGTATGAAATGTCAGCAGCTTCTTGGCTTTTAATAAATATTTATTTGTGTTGATGTGTTGTTGTAAACAAAATTTTGCATCCTAAAGCTGAACCTTTTAGTGAGCATTGTTTAAATACTCCACACTTACGTGCCTAGTTTTGAATTCAACAAGTGTTGTAAAAGTTACATATGCAGTTAGAAAAGCATCGGAAAACTTTTTAAAGTATTGGAAGACTTACTCAAATTTTGATATAAATTAATTAAAACGACTGATACGTTTTGTGATTCTTCGAAGAATGCCTTTATTGTTTCTTATTTATTCTTACGAAGTATATTTTCTTACCTTAAAAGTGCTGACCTAGTGTGTGCACTATAATGATAAATTTTAGAGTTCTAACCAACGAGAAATTTATAATTCATAATTTAGCTGAATAATGACAAAGTAGAAATATCATGAAGCTGCACAAAACACAATAAACGAAATGCGACTAACATGAAATCGTCCAGAAGAACATTAGTGGTATTCGATGAAGACAATATTAATGGCCCACTTTGTTAAAAATTTAACCAACGACTGTGTTAACTTATAATTGAGTGTACTCTCTTATACTCTAAATATTTTGTGCAAATGTTAACCTTGTAAAGACAAAAAGTTGTGGCGCGCGTTGTTATATTCATGAAGACGTAATAAAGACGTAAGATGTGAACAACTTCATTTATTAGAAACATTGGTATTGATTCGCAGCATCTACACAAAGAAAAATCAAGTTAAAACGAATAAGTCAGGGTTGATTTCATGTGTTTCAACCTGATTTATTCTTGATCTTAAAAAATGTTTCTTGCTATTAAAACAATCTTAATTTCTTTTAATGATATCAAGCTTTCATTTAATATAATACATGATTTTATATAACTAACAAGCACAATTGATATTAAATTTGAATTCGGTGATTGTTTTTCTAGAAAGTTAACATGATTTTAATCAACATTTTTTCATGTTAATTTTATCTTTCTCAGTGTGACAACTGTTACTTTTCATCAAAATATTTAAGTCGAAACCCCGTTGAGAACGAAGTTTACCATCGAATATAATTCAAGTTGAAATCTGGGTATTTAACTCTTATTATACCCTTCACATACTGTGTAACATTGAGACCTCTACGAGATTACTGAAGGTTCTCTTATATGGAAATCCGACACGGTGGTCCTCTAGTGCACAACAATCATTAACGAGATGCAAAAATTCTTCTTCTTTCTTTACCTTAACAGCTTGACCAATAAAATGATCTATATGTGTTTTTTAGGAGGCGGTTAGTCCCCTCATTTTTCTACATACAAAAAAAAAACATGCTAAAGACATCGAAAACGAAGTTGATTTTATGTTTCGAAAATGAGTGTGCCCATGTGCTTTTCAACTTAATTCAACCTGATTTCTTTATGATCTTTTAAAAATTTTTACATTTTGGTTTGCCCTTGCTTTTAAGCACAAAACATACCTACATATGTATATAATTAAGTAGCATATAGTATGGGTATATAATCATACAACATAAATATTTATAAAAATTAATATGCAAGCCAGTTGTAATTAATTTCATTACAACAATGAAACTAAGTGAATATATTACATTCATTTGAAAGCACTTACGGGATCTGTAGTACAAACAAAATTCATTTATTTTTTCATAAAATCATCACCAAACATTCAAAACACATCCACAGCGAATCACTAATAACTTAATATGAAAAATAAATATTTACATTCTTTTCCACTGATTACTGATTAAACATTGCCAACATTTTTTATAAATTTTAAAGCAAATATTTAAACTCATCAACAAATCAAAATTTATTGTTTAAAATAGAACAACTTAATTATGCAAAAAATAAAGTAATAAAATATTTGCCAGATTAGCAGTTAAGAAATATTAAGCAAAATTCGTATTATTTGTGTAGATGTACATTTAAAGAATCTCGTTTTAGTCCCGTGTGTGTACTTCAGCTTTTCCTAGGAATGACTTTTAAATTATTAATCAATTAAACATTTTATTTTCTTTAAATATCTTTATTTTATTATTACCACTTTGTAGCCAAAGTGGTCTTGTTCAACTAAAGTCCGATTTCTTGAGAAATCGGTTTCCGCTTCTGGGACCGATGTCTAAAAATTTTTTGCTTTAAAATAGCCATGACTTACCAATTATATGTGTTTTTTTGACACAAAAAGCGTTTCAGTTTACTAAGCCCCGGATTTCCTGAGAATCAGTTTTATATCTCGGCTATAAATATACTGATGTCTAAAAATTTTTTGCTTTCAATTGTCTGTTTTTACGACTTCATGCATTTTAGTGTATCACGTGTTCGAGTTCATCTAAAAGTTCAATTTCTTGAGATATCGGTTGTCGTTATATTTCGACTACATATGGACCGATGTCCAAAAATTTTTATTTTAAACGGTGCGGTTCACTACCGTATGTATGTCTTAGCACCAAAGACGTTTTAGTTCACAAACTCCCGATTTTAGCTATATCTCGGCTATATATATATGGGACCGATGTCAAAAAATTTTTTTTACTTTTTCATAACCAAATCCAAATATTTGATTTAAATTAAAAAGTGTCAAATGGAAATTTTACCGAGGTACCGAGGTTGTGTAAGCAAATGATTGAATCTAACCTTGCGCCAGCAGCAGAGCTTTATTTTTTTGAGTATCGTCTTTTTTTACATGTTTCCTTCTTTTTATCCTACTCTTTTCATTGTTCAACTTATAAATATTTTTTTGATGTCAATCCACTTCCTTATAGTAAATTTTTTGATTACTGTGCATTTTTGACATTGCATATCATTTACCACACTTCTGCAAATTAATTATTATTAAGTTTCAGCTTTCCACACAAAGTTACTATTGATTAGTTAAACTAAAGCTTTCTTGAAGCGGAATATTTTACAATTAAGTTATTTTTAAAGAACACATCAATAGATATTTAATTTCAAAACAGCTTCGAAAACTAATGCTGCTTCTAAGTAAAATATATTTTTTTTTTTTGGACATCGGTCTATATAAGCCGAGATATAGCGAAAACCGATATCTCAAGAAATTGAACTTTTAGGTGAACTGACACACGTTCTAACACCAAAATGACCACGTAGGCGTAAAAATAGATATCTGAAAACAAAAATTTTCTTGGACATCGGTCCATATATAGCCAAAATATAGCAAAACCGATTTCTAAAGAAACTGAACTTTTAATATAAAAATGGGCCTATGGTAGTAAAATATAAAGTTTTAGGCAGATAGACATCGGTCTATATATAGCTGGGATATATTAAAACTCGATTTCAAAAGAAATTGGACTTTTGGTAAACCTGAACACTTTTGGTACACAAATACCCAAATAGACAAGAATCAGAATCTTGTATTTTGCCGTCATAAAAAATATCGGACGATGATTCATTATTAACTTTGTAGCCAAGTTTTGCGGTAAAACAGCACAATTACAAACCATTTGTTTTATTTTAACTTATTGTTAAAACTCAATTAAAATATGTAATTTTATTTAATATTTTTCATGGAAAACACATTTGTTGTTGAAGCGAAAAACACAGAAAAATTATTTTTTTTTTGTCAAGCACCAATGGAGACGCAAAAGCCAGCCGTTAAAATAAAATCAAAATTTTTGTTTTCTATCAACAGAGCCAACAACAACACAAAAACCCAAATAAGAAAGACCGCACGCATATAACCTCTTGATTGATGGTTTTGTTGATAGTTTCAGAGCATTTTATTGTAGCATCCATCCACCAAAATTTACCTTAGCTCCCAATAAGCTTTAAAAGCGAATGTTGTACTTTAAAATCAAAATTAGAAATTATTATTATAACACAGCTGTTGAGCTGACTACTTATTTTAATAAGCCTTTATGCACTTTTTTAAACCAAATATG
>BGZK01003607.1:0-22218 GCA_005406025.1 Eumeta japonica
TAATAGATTTCATAAGAGCTGCTAATGTTTCTTTTATATTTCTATGGCATTAACCGAAAAAAATATTTTACGTTTATTAAATTCTCATTCGCCAAATTTTGTATAGAAATTCGACTAAACACTTGATAAACATGTATGTATGCATTTATTTTGCGGATAAGGCCATTCTAGACTTTATTAACTTAAACTTTATAATGTTACAAGAATGAAAAACCAGAAATAATAATAGGAATTCATGTTAAAAATATAGTTGTTACTGGAAATTATGCATATATAATAGCGAATAAATAACTTAGTATGTTTATCCTACACACATACATATGTACATACAGATAAAGATCTCAAAATATTTGTCGTAAGTATATGAACTTTACAATTTATTATTAAATTAAATTCATTAAACTGCCATAAATTAACTAAGGTTTACTGTCTTTCTATTTCTTATTAAAATAAATTTTTAGGAATGTTAAAACTGGAATCAAAGTTAAGGAATGTTTTGAAAAAACACTTAAAAACATTAGTTTTATTTAATTGCTTTGGATCACGATTTTTTTCTTAGATAATTCCTTTCCAATTTGTTCCTCACTAAATTGAATAATCTTCGTTTTCATGTTCATCTTCTACAGTATTTTCGTCGTGCTCTTCTATTTGATCTTGTTGTTGTTCATCGTCTGTATAGATGTCTTCCGTATCCTGCTCCATTTCAGTATCCTCTTCCCGATTTTGGACTTGCTCCTCTTCATCAACTGTTTCAGTTTCATCATCCCAGCCTCTACATGGTTTCACGTTCTCGTTCTCGAGCCTGAATTTGTTTCATGCGAAATTTTTGGTTTGATTGGTCTCTCTCTGAACTTTTAGTTGTTCGTTTTGTTGAAAATTTGTGTGGTTTTCATACTGCCGACTAACTGTTTAACAGAATACATTATTTCTCGAGTTTGTTCTTGGAATGTTTTCATTATCAGATCGTCCTGCTGCCTTTGGAATCTATGTTCTCTTTCTAGTAACTCGTTTTGCTTATTGAAGAAATCGCGCATCATATCGGTTTGCATTTTTCAAAGAGAACTCAAATCGATTACAACATTTTGTAACACCTTGCCGTAATTTTTATCGTATTCGCAGCTTGACGATTTTGACTTATCTCTTTGCTCTTCCATCGAGTAGTCATATTTTGGCATTTTATCTACTATTGATCCTGCCAATCGTTACGCCTTTACGACAGCTTATGTTTTGCAAGTTATTTGAGTTGCTTTGCATAATTAAGTGCTTAGTTGCAGGCACTTCCTCAAATTTTATTTGATGTTCTCTCAATGGCGTGGTGGTGGTGACAATGAAGCCTCCAAATCAGGTATAGCTCTATCTGGCCTTAAGGAATATGGGGTCTTTCGCATTGGTATCTGTTTCATTTTCGGATAGCTAGGCGATGGGGTGGATGAGGAACGCGTTTGTGGCGTTGCCTCTTTTGATACACGTGGCATTTGCAAGGATGGTGGATGTTGTTGTGGTGTAGGTTTGGGTGTTAATTTGGGTTGTGTGAATTTGACAGAATTTGAGTCTTTTAAATTTGAAAAATTCGTTACACGTATGTGTGTGACGTGGGAGGCATTGTTAGGGGCGGTGGTGGTCTATTGGCTGCATTATTATTTGCAAAATGGGCTTGGCAAAAGGTGCCACTCTAAGTGGAGGCATTGTAGATGGGAGGGTGTATTATTATGTGTTAAGTTAGCTGCAGGTGGATTCTTCGGAGGGCCTTCCTCTACCTCGGTGTGGTATTTCTACAGCTTTTGAATGGGTTGTTCTTCCCTGTTCGAATTGCTTTCCACACCATTGTGGTGTTCGCTAACTTCATCATTTGTCTTGGGGTGATACCTGTTCTTCTAAAGGATCTTTGTTCGAGTCATTATCATCATTTGGTTCATATCCTAAAAATACGAATATTATAATACAACAAACATATTTAGTTTTTTTATTATTATTACAACGAAAATCTTATAAGGAATTCACAAGTTACAATATATTTTAATGTCATATTTTACCAGCAACATTTTCGAAAACACATCTATTACAAAATCAACATGACAGTTAACATATCTTGTGAATTTTCTTAGAGCTATACCTGTATCTTCTGGTTCTGGCTTAACCATGCCCAAGCGAAAGCCAAATATGGGATGTGCCATGCCAAACTGTCATCTTCTTCTCCACCTTCATTGTTTACACCACCTTCAACACCACTGATCACCATACCACTGACGCTGGAATTATCACCATCCAAAGAGCTGCAAGAATCAGCCAAATTTTGATTATGGCTGGTTATCATTTGGTGTATCATTTCATAAACTTGTGGCGCTATTATGCGCGGCTTAATACCATTACGTTTTGAAGTCATGTAAGTGCTTTTAAAATTTCCATTTTGTCCATATCTGTACATGGACTTTTAAAACCATTTTTGTGCATTATCTCTTCAACATCCTTGAACACATTTTCACTTTTTATAGTTTTGTCATTAAGTTTTTCCGCTTTCACCTGCTGCATAGTGTACAACATTTCCATTACCTCCTCATTACGCCAAAGGTTTCGTTAGTTCGCTCCTTTAGTCTTTGTTGACCATTCATATCTTCTATATGCTTTGGCCTTTGAATGGGTTTGAGCAAATCGTCACTATCTCCGATCACATTGTGTTTTTATAGATCGGTTTAAATTCCACGCCGTTGTCGTGAAACTTCTGTAATAATGATTTTTTCGGGTTGCCGGTGTCTTTGAATTATCATTTTAAGCTCAACTCAAAACACAAAAACCTATAAATAAAAAAAACAAATTATTAAAAATAAAAATGATCAATATTAAATGCCTTTTTCAATATTTTGAACATGTTTTTTCGTTCGCATAAAGACGTTTACTACAAAACAAATTTCAACGTTTTGTTGTTGTCTCACATATATCTGTGCGAACGAATGAACATGTTCGATATAGTGAAAGAGGCAGTAAATGGTTTTAAGCAATTGACAAGAAAATAAATTAAATTTAAGCTAACATTTTCTTGAAATTCACATGGCATCTTCGGTCCACGTTTAATGTTCTAAAAATACTAGTTGAATGCAGAAGGGCGTTGTTTATTTTGTGGAGGCTATTTCCGGAATTTCCGGACATTTTAAGGGAATTCTAAGTTCTATAATATAATTTTACTACATATTTGGTAAGTAATGGTCCTAGACTTATCTTTCATTACTATTAGTGCTCAATTCTGTCGATACTTTCCAGCCTTTTACACTCCACCTGCTCCATTCATTTGAGATTCACACAAAGCAACCTATTAAATATATTCCCAGCGAACTTCTTACATAACCTAAGTTTATTTTGATTAAAAATAAGATAAAAATTTAATTATGCTTGTGTGGAAACAATACATACATACATACTGAGCAATTCTTCTAATTCTCTTTCAATTCACGGAATATGAAATAAAATAGTTGAAAACTCTTTCTACAAAATATCGTTATACATACGACTGGAAAGTTTACAACAACAGCTACATACAAATATTTTTGACTTAAAATAATGCATTAGGTCAAATAGTGAGCAATAAATAAATGCATTTGCTTGTGATCGTATTAATACCTACACACTTAAAAGGTTAACGATTTCTTACGCTTAAGTGTCTATAAAATAATTATAGTGAAAGTAAAACTCGGAAACGTTCGTCAAATTTTAAAAATTATTAATGGAATTAGTTTAGAAACATCCCTTCAAATGGAACAAAGAATTTTGCGAAATTGATTTACTTATACATATATAATTTCATATATAAAAATTATTATTACATTTGTTTCCGATTTCCAAAATATCTGTTTTCTTAATTCTGTTGGCAAAACGCTTCAAAAAGCGAAGTTGTTCAACAACCAATTTTTCGAACATTCGTCTTCGTATGAGTTCCAATATTTTATTAAATTATTAATATTGTTTACAAAAACTATTTCAAAATGTGAAAGAGTTTTGAGAATCTGTATAAGAATAAGCGTAGTTATTTAAAAACTTGTTTATGAGACATACAAAAATTTTATCCGCATACAAGTTTCCAGATGACAGTTAAACAAATTGAACTTAAGAAAAAATAGATGTAACTAAAAAGTGTTCACATATGTATTCATGTACATATGTATACAAGCAGGAAAACAAGATAAACAGAAAAGAAGGCAATTTCAAAAGAAAAGCTCACATTCATTACTAGAAAATAACTTGTCAATGAATAAACAAGGCTGCCAGACTCTGTAATATCGCTAATTTTACAGGTATTTTCCAAGAAAATTTTAAAATCGACTTAGATATATGCAGAGAACTAAAGCTGCAGTTTTGAAGCAAGAACAAATCGGTTTAAGTCTATTGAAAAAAAAATAAACTAATTTCAATGAATCTTTAATAAATTGTATAGAGGATATTAAACATTATCAGCCGTCCCTGAACAAGAACGGAGAGCGGAACAATTTTTTCTCCTGAGCTTTACCCACTGAAATGCCATACCTAAACAAAAGTGGCAACTTTAAGTCAAAATGATCTGTTTATATTCTAAATTAATCAGGAAAAAAACAAAAAATAGGTATATATATTATCCGTATTTTATTGCAAATATTGGTTTACCTCTATTTTCTAATTTCAATTATATTCTTCCTAGTTGCTTTATTTTTGTTTTCTTTTCAACTAACTTCACTAAGAAACTCGTACTCAAAACAAGTACAACAAACTTAATTCTAGAACAAGCTATTTTTTTCTGTATAGATATGTAGTATTCAGTGCCAGTTCCTCTATTTCGAACATGTTCGCATAAGCACATCTAATACAAAAGCAAAATTTTGAAATTTGCTTTTGTATTAAATGTATTTATGCGAACAGTCGAAAAGGATTCAAACTAGAGAAACTGGCAGTCAATTCATAATTACTGGCAAGTAAAATTACTTTTTCGATTTCAATGTATGCATCAATTTTCTTTAATACAGTGCGTTCGGGAAAACGTCAACTAATTAAAACCGTGGGTGTTGACGTTTAACAAATTGTTGCCTTGAGTAGACAATGTAAAAAATTAAGGGTAATATGTAACACAATTTTTTTTTTGATATTTATGCTATCAAATTCTTATTTTCGCGCTGGACAATAATGAAAGTATGTGCAAGACTTATTCCACAGTGGGTACCAATTTATAACAGTTAAATAAGTAACACTGGCGCTAAGCATTTGCTGCATTATTTTGGCTGCAACTATTTTCAATTGTATTGTTTGTTATTGAACACCACTTTGACAATATTACAATAATTTTTGCGAGTTAAATAACAGTTTATATGCCTACTTTTGAATAAATTGCTTAGACAAGTGTCTATTTTCAAAAATTCTGGAAAATACTATTCAACTTGGAAAATGAAATATGTATAACTCCCTGCAGAACTGCCTTAGAAACCAATGAATATAATAAAAATAATGTATTTTTTAAAATTATTATTTACCTATTTGTAGTAAAATAAATTCAAATAATCTCTTTCATGCAATCCCAATTAGAAATTATTTTAAATAAGTTTACTGTTTCCATCATTTATGTGGCAGCACTGTGTCAATTAATGTGTTAAAGTAGAAATAATTTTTACATTTCTTTTCAGAAAATATAAAAATTTTGTTAATACATATGCACATTCATATGTACATACATACGGTATTTGCAAATTTAAAGTTTAGTTACAGTGTTTTAATTCAAACCAATTTAATTTTGCATTACTCAGGAAATTTTTCGAGTGCATTCAAAGAGAATACGTACATATGTTAGAGATGTTAGTTAATTTACTCAGTTATTAATGATGATGGCCGTAGTTGTTGGTGTTTACTTCTTATATTTTTTGTTTTACTTTGATAGGTATTTGTTGTTTCTTAAGAACGAACACCCTATTAAGGTCGAATAAAAATTCGTGTTTGTGTGATTGTGTTTTATTTCTTTTTTGAATAAAATTATTTCAAAGAGAAAAGTCAAACAAACGAACCGATGGAAAATATGATTATAGAAATTTTAATACCTACACGTGATTAAGCTTTCAAGTACGTACTAATGTAGCTAAAATACTACCTACATACCTAATTTCAACTCACTTTAAATTACATATGAATGTAGTTTATGGACACCCAAAGATAAAAAAACACTTGCTTAATTCCAAAATCTTTTTTTTTATCGCTCTATGAAATAGTATACGAAACTCAAAATCTTCTACCGACTACGATGAACAATGTGCGTCAACTGAAACATTTTGAGAATACTTGAAAATCTACAAGCAAAACCACCACCGACCGAAAAAAGCAAAAACTGAAAATAAAATTGAAACACGCCAAATAAAAATCAAAACAGAATAAGATACAAAATGTGAAAACGAATAACGACGAACTGATTTCAATACTAATTGTAACGAAAATTAAAGCAATGAAGAAATGAATACAAGTTAAAGTAAATTAAAAAGTAAACTTAGATATCGACTATTAGAAGTGGGGAAAATAAAATAGTAAAATAACAAATTTTATAAAAATGTTTATTTCTTTGATAATCATTTAAGATAGGTGCTTAAGTAAAAGTATGTATATGGTAGGTACATACATTTATACCCTTGTATATATATATATATATATATGTATGTAGGTATAAATATATGCTGGCATAATTTTTATAAAAGGCAGGCATACACACATACGTAAATGTTTGTTTTGAATTTAAAATAAAAGTAGGGAAATCTGAGATTTGGAGAATATGTACATACATACATTAAAATATGGAACCTATACCTAACATATGTATGTAGGTAGGTACATACATGTACATACATATGCAAAGAGGAACATGCATGCATTTTAAATATAATTTTATTATATATGTATGTAGGTAGGTACCTACCTAGAGTTACAATACTTCAATAGTACATATCTAAATTATATACCATTAGGTACATACATACATATACATCTGTATGTATCTATATATCTAAGGTTTTATCCATCATAAATATTCTAAATTCTAGTACCATGTACATATGTATGTTTCTACATATGTAGTATGTTAAAACACTTTAGTCAATTTCAAATAAATCTGCAATTCAGTATTTTTTTAATATCCACTTTGTAAAAACATAAAATTTGTATACTTACATACATATATACATATTTAGGTATGTAAGTATGTACATATTATAGATTTTGTTATGAATATATTTTCATTAATTTCAATTTCATTACGTTCCTATGTTTTGGTTGATTTGTAACAAAAGGAACGTTGTAGGAACTTAACCTCTTAATTTTTTTTTCATGACATTGGTTCTAAACATTTTTATTACAAAATCTGATACCTATTTGGTTTAAACTTTAAAGCTACATAGTATTTATGTATGTATGCAAATACCACGCCTATTCATTTCGCCATAATTAATCTAAATATGCATTAAAATTCATATTTAGATTGATTTTAATCGAATTAAACCTGTATTTTTATATCTTTTATGAGGTTTTAATCCACTTTGAATGAATTTAGTCCCAAGTAATTTTTTTTCAGCAATTTTCAAATTATGTTTAATAACTTACATTTGTGGTTTAACAATAAATCTCTGTAATTTAATATACATATAGTAGGTATATGTTTTTAATAAAATCAAATTATCAACTCCAAAAAATGTCGAAAAGGAGTTAAAAGGAAATTTCAGAGTACATATGTATGTACATGAAACTGTACGCTTTGTCATTTTATTTGAATTTTTTCCAAAATTAAGAATTACTGAAACTAAGAAACATATTCAAGCAGCAATTTCTTTAAATAGGATAAAAGTATATACTAGGTATGAAGAATAAAATTTTAGAAAATGTAATTTTATGAAGTTTTATAAAAGTTAGTACAATCGTGAATAAAAAGCGAAGTCGGATGCATAAAAGATTCTGTAGTAAAATTTCTTCATCAGAAAGAATCAATAAAACAAATTACTTCTTTATTATAATTATGAAATTTTTCTTTTCTAAATTTTGTCCAATTCCATTTGAAATTTTCTATTCGTGTCTATACACTGAATTAAATTCAGCCTTTTCGTCAGCTTAACAATGACGAATTAAAGAACAAAAAAAAATTTCAGAGTACATGAAAGTCTACTGAAACACACCGTCTCACTGCTGTTACCGTCAAACAAAGAATTTCTAAAAGAAACATTTTATAATATACCTAATGTAATATATTAATTTAAAATAGTAATTATGCACTTTTACCACATTTAAAACCAGTTTTTTAGTGTTTTTTTTAATGGAAGTCCCAAAGAATATGGAAACACTGAAAATGCACTATGTACCGCACATATGTCTATTGCTTATCGTCATATGCGAAAAATCATACATGTTTAATTTTTTGCATACGGTCGGTTCTTCATATCTTCACAAAATAAGCACCGATTTTAATCAGGCACAAATTATTTGCTTGGATCACCGTTTGTAGAAGGCTGTTTACTGTCACTTCACAACCACTTGTTTGTTGTCATTATTTCTTATTTTTGTTTGTTTCATTTCGATTCGACGCAGTTTCAGTTTAAATTGTTTGAACACATTGGTTTTGAAAACAGTTCTTTTCAATATAAAAAATTCAAATTAAAAAAAAACATCAACACATGCATAGAGACTACACTGTTCTCAGTCTCTCTTTACACAAAATTTCTTTCTATTTCATACTTTTCTGTATTTTTTTACCCATATGTACATACATACATATATAAATACATAACTATTATTTAAAATTCTTATGGTAATAAAATTGGCAATGTTTTTTTTCAATTTTGTTCTATAATTGTTTCCTATTTTATCTGTTGAAAATATTTGGGATTTTCTTTATAAAATAGGTACCTCCTCAGTTGTCACCAGTGCTATACATATGTACATATGTATGTAGGTACATATGTATGTACGTATAAAATAATATGGTTACCGAAGGTAAAAATATATATACATATGTATGTATGTATTAATATATGTATAGGTTTCAAACAATTCAAATTATTTCAAAGGTATGTATGTATGTATGTATGTATAAAATAGTAACTGTGCAATTTGCTAGACATTTTGGCGCTATCTATACATACATACATACATATAGCGGTAAAAAACTATGTTTTATGGTTACCAATATTAAAGATATGTATCTTATTCATTTGAAAATAAACACTACACCGCCACGGTAACCAAAAATTACACTTACATACATATATGTTTGTATATACATGCATATATTTGAACTATATATATATATATATATATATATATATATATATATATATATATATATATATATATATATATATGTATCCCACAAGTATTTTATTAAACAATTGATTACATTCGGAGTCATGATTCTTCTACGCAATTAAAATAGGCATATATGAGCTTATTTTCTGATCATAAATGATTGTTTCCTCGGGAGAAAACTGTATCCTGCCATGGTCCTGAGGAGTCTTTATTACCCACTTTTCTCATCAATTTTTACTTATACATTTTAATAATTATTTCTGATCATCTATGAATCGTTTTTGATTTATTTTGCAGTCTTATTTCTGATCGTATGCGAATTAATCTTAATTTTAGTAATGTTTCTGTACATTTGCAAGTCCTTTTAATTTTTCAGTTACAATTGAAATCGACTATGTAGTAGAAAATAGAGGTTTTTGATTCAATTTATAAATTATTTCGTTTATTAAAATTATATAAATTAAATTTGGTATAATAAAAAGTATAATAAAATATATAAAATTTATGTCCCTCGCATGTACAAAATGCTTTGTAGTACCATGTCCTATTATTTAATGTATTTTTTATTAAATTAAGTAAATCAATTTTTATTTTAAATAACTAATCTTGCAAAGTAAGTATCGTTTTCCAAATACAAAAATAAATGAAAACGAATTTCTTTAAATCTGTATTTCCAATAAATTACTTGCTCGATTCTATTTTCAAGCGCGTATGTGATTTATCAGCTAAAAGTAATCGTTTAAGACTGAGATGACTTTTGATAAAACAATTTTCCAAATGCTAGTAGTGTGTGTATGTACATATGTACATATGTATAAATGTATGTATATAAAACATTTGCTCAATTTAAACCAGGATGCTGGCCATGACTGATTTGAAGCAGCTGGCAGTACCTTAGCTGTGGTTTAAAACTTCAAAAATTATTATTCGCTATTAAAATCATTTCTATTTTAATTTATTATTTCGGACGAAATAATAAGGCTCTCATGATTTCATCTCAAATAACAAATTTAAGTTCAAAATTTAAATGTTCTTGCCTTAATTAAGATATATTAATTGATTAAGTAGCTTAGCTTAGAACCGAGCTTGAACCTGACAAAGAAATTAAAATTCATGCTTAAACGATAGCTAAACAACGATTGCTTAGATCAATTTTTCTTTAAAGCAAACAAAATTTTGTATATTTGCATAATTTGTAAACTTTCCTTATAAAGAAATGCCACAAATCTTATACATAATAGAGCGTAATTTCTCCTTAGGAACACATCGAAATTCTTTCATTCTTTGTAGATCAGCCTAAAAGTTCATACAGATATTTTTTCTACAAAAATGAACAAAGATAATGGCTGCCATTTTATACGTTTCCGGGTGCTCCGAGATCATTTATGGTATTATTTTGCCCATGTTGGGCAAGGTATTAACTTTGAGTACGTTGAAAGCAAAAAATCATACAATGTCAACAAAATGACAATATCAGGCAGCTGCTTCCATTCCAAATTGATGGTTTTTTGAGAAATGATTATTTAAATGTTGAATTAAACAAATTAATATGAAGGTTGTCCCATTAATACATGAATTCCATGGAATCCTGTTGCTATAAAAATGTAGATCCATAAGCAGAATCTGCAATTGTATATGAAGCTTTTATATATTCATATGTTTGTAATATAGTAAAATAAATTCCTATTACGCCAGCCATTGGGCTAAATATGTGTATGTACCTAGAAACAACAATTGAAACACTAAAAACCATGCAATTAATAACAAATTGTGAAAAGGAAATCTCATAGAAATAAAATATGCATAAATACAATTTTAGATACTGTAAAAAATAATCGTTGTTGAGTTGTTTGGTGCCATGTCTGGTGCTACGAGGAGCGTGGGAGTGGAGTAATGCAGAATAAAACATAATGTATAGTTTAATATGTCTTTGGGTGCTACAAACTAATTTCTGGCAATATTTTACACAGTGCGGATAATTTAAGAAGTCATAGTATTTTTTTTGTTGAGGATATTATGTTGTTATAGCAATAGCCTGTGGCAATAAAGAAAACGTACGAGTCTAATTTTTGGTTTTGCAGGAGAGCAATTTTAAATTTAAAAATAATTTTGAAAATTTAGTCCTATTCTAATCAGAGAAATCGTTTCCATTCAGGCTTTTGTTAATTTGAGAATACATCATATCACTTTGTGATAATAAATAATTTAATACTTTTAAGCTCTAGTTCTAGATTAAATTCACACTGGAAAAAGATAAGCAAAAATCAGTTATGCTATAGCTTCCAGAAAGATTGTACATAATAATTGAAACTTTATCTATGGCCATTTTTCAAAATGAAGATTGCAAAGGTGCCATTATATCAAATTTCGCTTAAGGTCGACGTAAGCACTTATTTCTTTTTGCCACAGAACTCTTGTTGCCTGTTTAGATTTTATTTATATCTTTAAGTTTAGTTAAATATATGTATGTGTTGGCAGTTCATAATTTTCCTATGGCCGGTCCATTAATGAAAACATATTATTGATGTATCAGCATTCACATATTTATCTGCAGAGTTTTAAAATGTGGCATTAATTAATGTGAAACAAGAAATCCAATTTATTACATTTCTAATAAAACATTTTGAGCACACTAATGCAGTTATAAAATATGTTTTCGCACCGGAATTTTATCCCAAATAGTCAATAATATTGGTGATTTAAAATTTAATAAGACTACATCTAATTTAGGGCTTTTGGGAAATGAAATACCGGATATTTAGGACAAATTAGAGGAATGTTATATGTTAAAAATATCTTGCCATAAAAGCAATATCAATAAATACAGAACCATTGGTGTTTGAACATTTTGCAAAATATTTTGGTGGGTGAAAAGTAGGTGAACATTTTATTTTCGGACAACCCAGTCTGTGATATTTACGAAGGAAGCAAATAAGTACCTGAACAAATGCACAAGCTATATGGATGCCAACCGCTCTTATACAAGCATGCAAATCTAAACCAGCCGTAAAATGAGTTTTGGATGTAAACTTTAAAATGGAGGATACACTAACACATACCTGTATTGTTTATTAAGTCAATTTGAGATTTTAAAATTACTACACTTTTCATTGAAAGTTTGATATTTATTTAAAATTTAAAAGTACGAAGTGATTTTAAAACAAGTACACAAGTAACACATTCAGTGTGAATGGTACTAATATATGTATATATTATGTATATATTATATATGTATATATACATATATGTATATATTATGAATACAAAAGTATATCCATCTGCCTTAAATTTATTTGAATGTCAACAAGCATTTTTCATCTTCTTTGGAAAATCGATTAAAATATTCGTTTCATTAAAAACAACCACTTTTGTTTCACAAATTTTATAATTTCCAAAATCACATGTTTCGCAATTTGAGAATAAACAAAATATCCTTGGCACACACAAAGCCGGTACAACACATTCAAGAAAAAATATTAAACTCAAATTTGCACAACACAAATAAAATTTAAATAATAATTTGTGCACACAATTTTGGAAGAGAGTTTGAATCAAAATGAGAACAAAATTACTTAAAACAGGCAAATTTTGAAATAAAATTTTTGGAGGAAAATTAAATAAAATGTTAGAAATAAATTAAACCGCACCACTAAACTGAACTTGAAATACACAAGTGTTGAAAAATTCGACGATTTTAAGTTTGGAATAAACGAACAGATAGTAAGTTAAACTATCCACCAAAAAAAGGGGTTTAGACGTTGTAGTAAACATAGAATACAATCTACTCACTTAAACGCAAATCTATGTTGAAAAAATTCTAATTAGTTGCAGCAACAATTTATGCAGATAATTTAGACAAGCAAATGAAACGAATGGAATGAAATTTTTCAATGTTAAATATTTAAATATGTATGTACTATATATAAAAACATTTTATAATAATTTTTATTTCTATAACACATAATCACACATGGAACGCTATCTCTAGTTTTAGCTGATAAAATGAAATTTATTAATACTTACGTATCTTCATGTACAAAACCAAATAAATTTTAGCATAAAATTCAAAATATGTCTAGCGTGGTTTTGAAGGTGTTGAGAGAAATATGAATAAAATTTAAGAAATATGGCTTAGTTATGGCTTCTTTCCTCTGTTTTAAATAAAAAATAATTATTGTCATCGTAAGTACTAGCAACCAGAGTTACCATACTCTATTAAAATAACACGCTAGCTTGGTATTTGAATCCAAATTAAATTCAACACGAACTTCTAATAATGCTTTATGGCTTGATGGTTGAATAGGTTCTATTATTTCTCGACTACGATGAGCTAACAACTTTCTTTGCTTAAAAAAAACATAAAAACAAAATTAAATAAGCTACAACCAATGCATTTATCTGTTAATCGAAAAAGAAATCAAGTCGATATTTTAAAACCTAAGCAAAAACAAAGGAAATATCCATTGGAATTTTTATTAAGAAAAATTTTTGCCCAATGCTGAAAAACTAATTTCAAACTAATTACCTGTCAAACGCAATGCTAATAAAATTACCTGTCAAACAAAGAAATCAAGTCGATATCTTGAAAATAAGGAAGTTATGACCAAAAGGTATCCAGTTCAGCAAAAGTGTCCTGAAAAGGAAGTATCAGAACTGGTTACCTCTTTTGTCATAACTTGCTTGTTTCATATCGACTTGATTTCTTTTGTGATAACAGATAAGTGCATCGGCTATAATTTGTATTCATTTTTTCGCAAAAATAATCAAAAATTTTTTTTGGCAATTTTTGCAAAAAAGCAAAGGGGGTAGCCCATTGGAATTTTTGGCTAAAAAAAATTTTTTTGCCCAATGCTGAAAAAACTAATTTCAAACTAATGCTAATAAAATTACCTGTCAAACGCAAAAGAAATCAAGTCGATATCTTGAAAAATAAGCAAGTTATGACCAAAAAGGTATCCAGTTCAGCTAAAAAGTGTCCTGAAAAAGGAAGTATCAGAACTGGTTACCTCTTTTGTCATAACTTGCTTAGTTTTCAAAATATCGACTTGATTTCTTTGCGATTAAAGATAGCATCGGCTATAATTTGTATTCATTTTTTCGCAAAAATAATCAAAAATTTTTGGCAATTTTGCAAAAAGCAAAGGGTAGCCATTGGAATTTTGGCTAAAAATTTTTGCCCAATGCTAAAAACTAATTTCAAACTAATGCTAATAAAATTACCTGTCAAACGCAAAAGAAATCAAGTCGATATCTTGAAAATAAGCAAGTTATGACCAAAAGGTATCCAGTTCAGCTAAAAGTGTCCTGAAAAGAAGTATCAGAACTGGTTACCTCTTTTGTCATAACTTGCTTAGTTTTCAAAATTGATTTCTTTTGCGATTAACAGATATCATCGGCTATAATTTGTATTCATTTTTCGCAAAATAATCAAAAATTTTTTGGCAATTTTAAAAAGCAAAGGCCCATTGAATTTTGGCTAAAAAATTTTTTGCCCAATGCTAAAAACTAATTTCAAACTAATGCTAATAAAATTACCTGTCAAACGCAAAGAAATCAAGTCGATATCTTGAAAAATAAGCAAGTTATGACCAAAAGGTATCCAGTTCAGCTAAAAGTGTCCTGAAAAGGAAGTATCAGAACTGGTTACCCTTTTTCATAACTTGCTTAGTTTTCAAAATATCGACTTGATTTCTTTTGTGATTAACAGATAAGTGCATCGGCTATAATTTGTATTCATTTTTTCGCAAAAATAATCAAAAATTTTTGGCAATTTTTGCAAAAAAGCAAAGGGGGTAGCCCATTGGAATTTTGGCTAAAAAAAATTTTTTTGCCCAATGCTAAAAAAACTAATTTCAAACTAATGCTAATAAAATTACCTGTCAAACGCAAAAGAAATCAAGTCGATATCTTGAAAAATAAGCAAGTTATGACCAAAAAGGTATCCAGTTCAGCTAAAAAGTGTCCTGAAAAAGGAAGTATCAGAACTGGTTACCTCTTTTGTCATAACTTGCTTAGTTTTCAAAATATCGACTTGATTTCTCTTGCGATTAACAGATAAGTGCATCGGCTATAATTTGTATTCATTTTTTCGCAAAAATAATCAAAATTTTTTGGCAATTTTTGCAAAAAAGCAAAGGGGGTAGCCCATTGGAATTTTTGGCTAAAAAAAATTTTTTTGCCCAATGCTAAAAAAACTAATTTCAAACTAATGCTAATAAAATTACCTGTCAAACGCAAAAGAAATCAAGTCGATATCTTGAAAAATAAGCAAGTTATGACCAAAAAGGTATCCAGTTCAGCTAAAAAGTGTCCTGAAAAAGGAAGTATCAGAACTGGTTACCTCTTTTGTCATAACTTGCTTAGTTTTCAAAATATCGACTTGATTTCTTTTGTGATTAACAGATAAGTGCATCGGCTATAATTTGTATTCATTTTTCGCAAAATAATCAAAAATTTTTGGCAATTTTGCAAAAGCAAAGGGTAGCCCATTGAAATTTTGGCTAAAAAATTTTTGCCCAATGCTAAAAACTAATTTCAAACTAATGCTAATAAAATTACCTGTCAAACGCAAAGAAATCAAGTCGATATCTTGAAAAATAAGCAAGTTATGACCAAAAAGGTATCCAGTTCAGCTAAAAAGTGTCCTGAAAAAGGAAGTATCAGAACTGGTTACCTCTTTTGTCATAACTTGCTTAGTTTTCAAAATATCGACTTGATTTCTTTTGTGATTAACAGATAAGTGCATCGGCTATAATTTGTATTCATTTTTTCGCAAAAATAATCAAAAAATTTTTTTTGGCAATTTTGCAAAAAAGCAAAGGGGGTAGCCCATTGGAATTTTAGGCTAAAAAAAAATTTTTTGCCCAATGCTAAAAACTAATTTCAAACTAATGCTAATAAAATTACCTGTCAAACGCAAAGAAATCAAGTCGATATCTTGAAAATAAGCAAGTTATGACCAAAAGGTATCCAGTTCAGCTAAAAGTGTCCTGAAAAGGAAGTATCAGAACTGGTTACCTCTTTTGTCATAACTTGTTTTCAAAATATCGACTTGATTTCTCGATTAACAGATAAGTGCATCGGCTATAATTTGTATTCATTTTTCGCAAAATAATCAAAAATTTTTGGCAATTTTGCAAAAAGCAAAGGGTAGCCCATTGAATTTTTGGCTAAAAAATTTTTGCCCAATGCTAAAAAACTAATTTCAAACTAATGCTAATAAAATTACCTGTCAAACGCAAAGAAATCAAGTCGATATCTTGAAAAATAAGCAAGTTATGACCAAAAGGTATCCAGTTCAGCTAAAAGTGTCCTGAAAAGGAAGTATCAGAACTGGTTACCTTTTTGTCATAACTTGCTTAGTTTTCAAAATATCGACTTGATTTCTTTGATTAACAGATAAGTGCATCGGCTATAATTTGTATTCATTTTTCGCAAAATAATCAAAATTTTTTGGCAATTTTGCAAAAAGCAAAGGGGTAGCCCATTGGAATTTTGGCTAAAAAATTTTTGCCCAATGCTAAAAACTAATTTCAAACTAATGCTAATAAAATTACCTGTCAAACGCAAAGAAATCAAGTCGATATCTTGAAAATAAGCAAGTTATGACCAAAAGGTATCCAGTTCAGCTAAAAGTGTCCTGAAAAAGTATCAGAACTGGTTACCCTTTGTCATAACTTGCTTAGTTTTCAAAATATCGACTTGATTTCTTTGATTAACAGATAAGTGCATCGGCTATAATTTGTATTCATTTTTCGCAAAATAATCAAAAATTTTTGGCAATTTTGCAAAAAGCAAAGGGTAGCCCATTGGAATTTTGGCTAAAAATTTTTTGCCCAATGCTAAAAACTAATTTCAAACTAATGCTAATAAAATTACCTGTCAAACGCAAAGAAATCAAGTCGATATCTTGAAAATAAGCAAGTTATGACCAAAAGGTATCCAGTTCAGCTAAAAGTGTCCTGAAAAGGAAGTATCAGAACTGGTTACCTCTTTGTCATAACTTGCTTAGTTTTCAAAATATCGACTTGATTTCTCTTGATTAACAGATAAGTGCATCGGCTATAATTTGTATTCATTTTTCGCAAAATAATCAAAATTTTTTGGCAATTTTGCAAAAAGCAAAGGGTAGCCCATTGAATTTTTATTAAAAAATTTTTGCCCAATGCTAAAAACTAATTTCAAACTAATGCTAATAAAATTACCTGTCAAACGCAAAGAAATCAAGTCGATATCTTGAAAATAAGCAAGTTATGACCAAAAGGTATCCAGTTCAGCTAAAAGTGTCCTGAAAAGGAAGTATCAGAACTGGTTACCTCTTTGTCATAACTTGTTTTCAAAATATCGACTTGATTTCTTTGTGATTAACAGATAAGTGCATCGGCTATAATTTGTATTCATTTTTCGCAAAATAATCAAAAATTTTTGGCAATTTTGCAAAAAGCAAAGGGTAGCCCATTGGAATTTTGGCTAAAAAATTTTTGCCCAATGCTAAAAAACTAATTTCAAACTAATGCTAATAAAATTACCTGTCAAACGCAAAGAAATCAAGTCGATATCTTGAAAATAAGCAAGTTATGACCAAAAGGTATCCAGTTCAGCTAAAAGTGTCCTGAAAAGGAAGTATCAGAACTGGTTACCTTTTTGATCATAACTTGCTTAGTTTTCAAAATATCGACTTGATTTCTTTGCGATTAACAGATAAGTGCATCGGCTATAATTTGTATTCATTTTTCGCAAAATAATCAAAAATTTTTGGCAATTTTGCAAAAAGCAAAGGTAGCCCATTGGAATTTTGGCTAAAAAATTTTTTGCCCAATGCTAAAAAACTAATTTCAAACTAATGCTAATAAAATTACCTGTCAAACGCAAAGAAATCAAGTCGATATCTTGAAAATAAGCAAGTTATGACCAAAAGGTATCCAGTTCAGCTAAAAGTGTCCTGAAAAGGAAGTATCAGAACTGGTTACCTTTTTGTCATAACTTGCTTAGTTTTCAAAATATCGACTTGATTTCTCTTGCGATTAACAGATAAGTGCATCGGCTATAATTTGTATTCATTTTTCGCAAAATAATCAAAATTTTTGGCAATTTTGCAAAAAGCAAAGGGTAGCCCATTGGAATTTTGGCTAAAAAATTTTTGCCCAATGCTAAAAACTAATTTCAAACTAATGCTAATAAAATTACCTGTCAAACGCAAAGAAATCAAGTCGATATCTTGAAAATAAGCAAGTTATGACCAAAAGGTATCCAGTTCAGCTAAAAGTGTCCTGAAAAGGAAGTATCAGAACTGGTTACCTTTTTGATCATAACTTGCTTAGTTTTCAAAATATCGACATGATTTCTTTGTGATTAACAGATAAGTGCATCGGCTATAATTTGTATTCATTTTTCGCAAAATAATCAAAAATTTTTTGGCAATTTTGCAAAAAGCAAAGGGTAGCCCATTGGAATTTTGGCTAAAAAATTTTTGCCCAATGCTAAAAACTAATTTCAAACTAATGCTAATAAAATTACCTGTCAAACGCAAAGAAATCAAGTCGATATCTTGAAAAATAAGCAAGTTATGACCAAAAGGTATCCAGTTCAGCTAAAAGTGTCCTGAAAAGGAAGTATCAGAACTGGTTACCTCTTTTGTCATAACTTGCTTAGTTTTCAAAATATCGACTTGATTTCTTGCGATTAACAGATAAGTGCATCGGCTATAATTTGTATTCATTTTTCGCAAAATAATCAAAAATTTTTGGCAATTTTGCAAAAAGCAGGGTAGCCCATTGAATTTTGGCTAAAAAATTTTTGCCCAATGCTAAAAACTAATTTCAAACTAATGCTAATAAAATTACCTGTCAAACGCAAAGAAATCAAGTCGATATCTTGAAAATAAGCAAGTTATGACCAAAAGGTATCCAGTTCAGCTAAAAGTGTCCTGAAAAGGAAGTATCAGAACTGGTTACCTCTTTTCATAACTTGCTTAGTTTTCAAAATATCGACTTGATTTCTTTGCGATTAACAGATGCATCGGCTATAATTTGTATTCATTTTTTCGCAAAAATAATCAAAAATTTTTTGGCAATTTTTGCAAAAAAGCAAAGGGGGTAGCCCATTGGAATTTTTGGCTAAAAAAAATTTTTTTGCCCAATGCTAAAAAAACTAATTTCAAACTAATGCTAATAAAATTACCTGTCAAACGCAAAAGAAATCAAGTCGATATCTTGAAAAATAAGCAAGTTATGACCAAAAAGGTATCCAGTTCAGCTAAAAAGTGTCCTGAAAAAGGAAGTATCAGAACTGGTTACCTCTTTTGTCATAACTTGCTTAGTTTTCAAAATATCGACTTGATTTCTCTTGCGATTAACAGATAAGTGCATCGGCTATAATTTGTATTCATTTTTTCGCAAAAATAATCAAAAATTTTTGGCAATTTTTGCAAAAAAGCAAAGGGGGTAGCCCATTGGAATTTTTGGCTAAAAAAAATTTTTTTGCCCAATGCTAAAAAAACTAATTTCAAACTAATGCTAATAAAATTACCTGTCAAACGCAAAAGAAATCAAGTCGATATCTTGAAAAATAAGCAAGTTATGACCAAAAAGGTATCCAGTTCAGCTAAAAAGTGTCCTGAAACAAGGAAGTATCAGAACTGGTTACCTCTTTGTCATAACTTAGTTTTCAAAATATCGACTTGATTTCTTTTGTGATTAACAGATAAGTGCATCGGCTATAATTTGTATTCATTTTTTCGCAAAAATAATCAAAATTTTTTTGGCAATTTTTGCAAAAAAGCAAAGGGGGTAGCCCATTGGAATTTTTGGCTAAAAAAAATTTTTTTGCCCAATGCTAAAAAAACTAATTTCAAACTAATGCTAATAAAATTACCTGTCAAACGCAAAAGAAATCAAGTCGATATCTTGAAAAATAAGCAAGTTATGACCAAAAAGGTATCCAGTTCAGCTAAAAAGTGTCCTGAAAGGAATCAGAACTGGTTACCTCTTTTGTCATAACTTAGTTTCAAAATATCGACTTGATTTCTGCGATTAACAGATAAGTGCATCGGCTATAATTTGTATTCATTTTTCGCAAAATAATCAAAATTTTTGGCAATTTTGCAAAAAGCAAAGGGGTAGCCATTGGAATTTTATTAAAAAATTTTTGCCCAATGCTAAAAACTAATTTCAAACTAATGCTAATAAAATTACCTGTCAAACGCAAAAGAAATCAAGTCGATATCTTGAAAAATAAGCAAGTTATGACCAAAAGGTATCCAGTTCAGCTAAAAGTGTCCTGAAAAGGAAGTATCAGAACTGGTTACCTCTTTTGTCATAACTTGCAGTTTAAAATATCGACTTGATTTCTTTGATATAAATAAGTGCATCGGCTATAATTTGTATTCATTTTTCGCAAAAATAATCAAAATTTTTTTGGCAATTTTGCAAAAAGCAAAGGGTAGCCATTGGAATTTTGGCTAAAAAATTTTTTGCCCAATGCTAAAAACTAATTTCAAACTAATGCTAATAAAATTACCTGTCAAACGCAAAGAAATCAAGTCGATATCTTGAAAATATAAGCAAGTTATGACCAAAAGGTATCCAGTTCAGCTAAAAGTGTCCTGAAAGGAAGTATCAGAACTGGTTACCTCTTTTGTCATAACTTGTTTTCAAAATATCGACTTGATTTCTGCGATTAACAGATAAGTGCATCGGCTATAATTTGTATTCATTTTTCGCAAAAATAATCAAAAATTTTTGGCAATTTTGCAAAAGCAAAGGTAGCCATTGGAATTTTGGCTAAAAAATTTTTTGCCCAATGCTAAAAACTAATTTCAAACTAATGCTAATAAAATTACCTGTCAAACGCAAAAAATAAATCAAGTCAATATCTTGAAAATAAGCAAGTTATGAACAAAAGGTATCCAGTTCAGCTAAAAGTGTCCTGAAAAAGGAAGTATCAGAACTGGTTACCTCTTTTGTCATAACTTGCTTTTCAAAATATCGACTTTCGTTAACAGTAAAATCGGCTATAATTTGTATTCATTTTTCGCAAAATAATCAAAATTTTTTGGCAATTTTTGCAAAAAAGCAAAGGGGGTAGCCCATTGGAATTTTGGCTAAAAAAAATTTTTTTGCCCAATGCTAAAAAAACTAATTTCAAACTAATGCTAATAAAATTACCTGTCAAACGCAAAAGAAATCAAGTCGATATCTTGAAAAATAAGCAAGTTATGACCAAAAAGGTATCCAGTTCAGCTAAAAAGTGTCCTGAAAAAGGAAGTATCAGAACTGGTTACCTCTTTTGTCATAACTTGCTTAGTTTTCAAAATATCGACTTGATTTCTCTTGCGATTAACAGATAAGTGCATCGGCTATAATTTGTATTCATTTTTTCGCAAAAATAATCAAAAATTTTTGGCAATTTTTGCAAAAAAGCAAAGGGGGTAGCCCATTGGAATTTTAGGCTAAAAAAAATTTTTTTGCCCAATGCTAAAAAAACTAATTTCAAACTAATGCTAATAAAATTACCTGTCAAACGCAAAAGAAATCAAGTCGATATCTTGAAAAATAAGCAAGTTATGACCAAAAAGGTATCCAGTTCAGCTAAAAAGTGTCCTGAAAAAGGAAGTATCAGAACTGGTTACCTCTTTTGTCATAACTTGCTTAGTTTTCAAATATCGACTTGATTTCTCTTGTGATAACAGATAAGTGCATGGCTATAATTTGTATTCATTTTTCGCAAAAATAATCAAAATTTTTTTGGCAATTTTTGCAAAAAACAAGGGTTAGCCCATTGGAATTTTGGCTAAAATTTTTGCCCAATGCTGAAAAACTAATTTCAAACTAATGCTAATAAAATTACCTGTCAAACGCAAAGAAATCAAGTCGATATCTTGAAAATAAGCAAAGTTATGACCAAAAAGGTATCCAGTTCAGCTAAAAGTGTCCTGAAAAA